>JABUQX010056023.1:0-29451 GCA_015478945.1 Trachelipus rathkii
CTTTGAAAACTTCTTTATTTATTATGAAAGTATATTAAGGTGTGATCTGCTGATATCGTTCTTTATGGTTGTAGTTCTGCAGGGTTTTTTGTGATATTCTGTATAAATTTAAATGGCATTTTCTCAATGTTTCTTCATGCCTTCTTATATGCATCATGAGTTCAATATTACTTCTTTACATTATAACCTGCATTCATCTGTATTTTTCCGATCACAAATAAATACCGTGCACCTTATCTTGTGTCACCTTGAAAGAACAAAACTAGAGTTACACCTCTCGAGCCTTTAACTTCTTTACCAAATTTGAAATCGTTTGCTTGTACTTCGCTCACAATTTCTTGGATTTTGTTCTTTCTTTGTTCACAAAGATAGGATGGTTGGCATGATCAGATGAAACTTTTGATTGTCTGCGTAGCAGCTTCATGCTGTATTATATAGACATTTTTTAGAGTTGAGTTACTGACTTCGAGAAGAGTGACAATGGATGATTTGTCAACAGCTTTACCTACTAACCTTTCTCTTTTTCCACAATGATGGCTTCTCTATATATCAATTCGATGAGTTGAAGAACTTGTTCTTATTTTAGAGATTCAGAAAAGCTGAAGTTGACATTTTAAAATTGTTTTCCCTCAGAAGGTATTTGCTTATTTTTCAAAAGAAGTTCACTCCAATTATATTATTTCCTCCTCTTTCATCCAACTTCTGTATCTTCTGCTCAAATATTTGATGATACTTGCGACTTTTAAGATGCGTGGACACTTAACGTCAAGTTGTCATTAACGTTTACCCTAAGTTCATTAGGAGTTTTGCGATGAAGTTCCTTTACAGAGACTATCATCAATTTGGATCAGCGTATTTTTCCGAATTTCTTTATCTCGTACTTCATACGTCTACTCTTTCTTTTTCAAGAGGTTCTACACATCATTATGTGTAAGCAGTATGATCCTTACAGCTTTCGGCACCTCATCTCTACGTTACTCAATCATTCTAGTTCAATTGTGATTCATATCGAATGGACCATCTCTGTATCTCCTTATCATAATTCAACTTTCTCTGGAAGCAAATCGGAGACCAGTCTTTAACTTGTTTCAAAAAGTGAACCCCTTACCCGGCTTAAGCTGCATTTCCATTCCATTTGAATGAACTCGCACTCACGCTCATAGTCAACGGAATTATTCATCCTTCTAATCGAATTTACCAAAGCGGTTGCAGGTGTGTTGGCTCAATCTCAGATGGTAATCTGCAGTGTGTGATCTCTCAGTCATCTAAGTAAAGTCGAGCTAAGTCCGGGACAACATTCATGTACTTTCCTTGAACCTAATCAGGGTATTATATCTTAACTTGGCAATTGGAATTTCATATGATCCCTTCACCTAAAAATTTACAATTTTATATAGGTGGCCCTACAGCATGTTATTCCCTAATGCCCTTATTTTCTCAGGAATCTCCTTCAAAAGTGGTTGAGGTTAATCATGCCGGTACTGTCCTCATATATCTACGAATAAATCCGGAGTTCTAGAGAGTTTATAATTCATACAAGTCACTACAAAAAAATTACACAGTGATCGCTTACCGTTCGAGGCAGGTCTTTAATGAGATGTTTATAACCTCTGCTGATCCCTACAAAAAACATTGTTGCGATATGTTCGAGCGTCAAACTTCTTTACTGCTAAATCAAAAATGGAAAGCTATTTTATTATGTATGTTTTAAATGCTTTCCAAACAAAAATACAATATGTTACATTTGCCATATTCGAGTGGGGTATATATAAAATTGTTCCTGAAACTTAATAAGATAAAATAAAGCATAATCAATTCTTCAACAGATTTTTTTTTTCTATGTTCCTAAACCTCAAAAATTTAAATCGGCTGTGCCTTTTAACCACAATTCTATACTAATCAACTTCCTTTCATAGTCAGTTGCCTTTACCTGAACTATGTAAGCAATGCTCAATCGAAGTGAATAAACAAATATATATAAATATATTGTTCTATATATATATACTGTTCCTCTCACTATTATATATATTATATATTTATACTATATATATATATATATATATATATATTGTTCTAAAAAATTTAATATAAGTTGTTTAGCGGCTAGCATAAATAAAATGTTCTTCCATAAACTATGGCTATTTCTCGCCTTCGAATCTATTACTTCTGGTTTAAGCTATTTATTTGCTCTGTGCTATCGTGTGTTTGTGCCGGTCTGCTCGGATTTTGCCTGATTTGTTCTGATTTATCACACAGAACAAAATTCTTATAATATTTCTATTTATTTGTACGGTTTTCCACAGTTAGAAGTGGCTGGAACCAATCCCTTCATTACGAGAGCACAAGACGTGATTTTGTCACTTGGCTTCATCCAGGACCCATTAAATAGATCGATAAACGTCTTTCGGGTTATATTCCCGCATCCGTCTGCGCGATTTACATGGATTGTCCTCTCTACTTCACTACTTGCCAGATATTTCTAAGCTTGGTAGTCTCGATCATGGGTTATTAGTGATATTAGTGCTAGGTTAGGTTATGCAAAGCTTCAAATTGACGCTGTCCCAATTTCCTTTTGAAGTTTGATCCACCGTCTTCTTTTTACTAATAAACCTTAGCCCTTGAATCTATGGACGTTTAGCACTTGCTTTCCGTACCTTTGTTATTAAAACTCTTCATTCTAAATTGAATTGGATGTCTCTGGCTTTCTCTTATCCATGAACAGCAATATTGAACAGAGAAGGTCGGGACCTACAGCGTTTTAGACTGGTCCTCACCCACGTAAGCTAAGCTCATACTCCTCCAACTGATGAGAAGCCAGCTGGACAGAATTATCGTTACTCTGCAGTTCCTCTACCTATAGTGCAGTAATCCTGCCTGCTGATTTCTTAACTCTCAAAAATTGACTGGAGCATATGACCTAATTCATTCCATAAATTCTGCTATATTTAGGCACCTCACAACATAATATAATTTATGTGATGCTACGTGATCGTAAAAATCGAATAAAAAAGTTATTATATAAGATTACTTAGTTTTTCGGCACTTTTGTAAAGTACAGTAGGTCATTGTCTTACATCTTTATATCAGTAAATTAATTACTGTTGCCTCTCACGTAAAAAGTTACAAGAGTTTCAATGTTGATGCTATTTTTCATTTTTCATTTAAATATTTTGGCCCATATTTCAGGAACAGTTTAGTTATTATATGATACTATATACTATATAGATATTACTATAAATGATATTAGTATATACTATATATATATATTATATATATATATATATATATATATATAAATTGACACTGATACTGCGGTTATATAATACCTTCATATTAGTCATATTATTAAATTGATAATATTTTAATGGCACTTTCTTTTATGTACGTAAATAATACTAAATGCTTTAGGCAACATTTTTACGTTATGTAAATTAATACTGATATATATATATATATATTTTTATATTTGTATATGATAATTAATATTTCGGCATTCTGTATACATTAATACAGTGACTTTAATTCCTTCGAGTTAGTACGTTAATAATATGTTAAATGCCTTCTATATATATAAATATGAAAATTAATATTTTATTTTAGGCAAATCTTTTGCAAATAAATTCTTATTTTAGGCAATCTTTCATAAATAAATTAATATCGTATTTTTTGGCAATCTTTTATTTATTAAAATATAAATAAATACAAGTAAAATTAGCTAAAATAGTTATAATCAGCTACTACCTATTTCTCTTTTAAATCTACGTTAACCGTGATTAACTATACTTAGCGATTAAGCATAAATTTGTGCCTTAGTATTTTGGCATCTCAAAATTTATAAATTTATAAATGTAGTTAAGCATAAATTCATGCCTTAGAATTTTGGCAGATAACTATATGCTTGAGCTTAAATTAGGCCTTTAGAATTTTGGTGCAACTGTATTCGTGAGTGGCCAAAATTTTAAGAGAAAAAAAAATATTTTAAATAAATATTAAAAATTTGAGAGTATATGAAAGAAAAAATATTTTAAATAGATATTAAAATTTGAGAGAATATAAAATAAAAATATTTATTATTTTAAATAAATATTAAGTAAATATTGAACAAATACATATTAAATATATTTATATAATTAAATTAAAGTATTGCGTTTTACCTATGACGGCACTACTTCTCTACAGATGGACACCATTATATGGTACAGCATTTGGTACTGCTATTCTCAGCAATTCTTTCTCGCGAAAAGTTCTCTCTTTCTTTCTCTCACCTGAGGTCTCTTTGGTGCCTCCGGTCTGATTTTCCGCTTCATCATGCGCTGCGCTTTTTCTATTCCGTGATATGACCAATTATCTTCGTACTGTATTGCTCTCTCTCTTATGGCTTGTTTCTCTTTTGCCGAGTACAGTACTTCTCTAATTTAGAAATAATATATTCTTCGTATTCTTTTATCGCTTTCTTCGTCAGAGCTTGGTGCAATGCGGCACTCTTCCAATATTTCCTTCGGAGCTATTTTACAGGGATCATGCTCATCCCAGTTAGTATGATACGAGGGTTGAGTAGAGACTCCTTCATTCTCGTATAAATTTTCACCAGAAGGTGATCTATCATTCTCCTCAGCTTTACCCTTGCCATTAAGAGGTGAGATTTACTCTCTGTTGACAGATTAGTTATTGTATTGCTTTCTAGGATTACCCCTTCTATTTTGCCAACGGGCTGCTGTATTGCCTACCTCTTTCAGATCGATTATTGTTTCTCCTTTCTGACCTTCAAATCTGCTTTCACCTCTTGTATGAGGGTTATATTGTTCAGAATATTGCAATGGCTTTCTCTTGGTAATTACTTTTTTTTTTCTCTTAACATCCACCTTTAATTCTTGCTTATCGACTGTTTTTGCTATTCTACTTTATAGCTATTTTGATCGTGATCTCATATCTCTTAGGATATTCTCCGTCTGATATTCGTGTTTGATGTTCAGTTTAACAATATTATCTATCTCATTTACGATGGATTAATTATATTCATAGAGTTGGTGGAATTACACTACGTGAGAAATGCGTTTCTCATGGTTTGATCTCCTATTTTATTTGTATCGTATTGCCACCTATTTCTATGTCATAGTTTTCTCCTATAATTTTATCTTTTACTTCCTTCTTTCCCCATTATTTTCTTCTCTCTCTCTCAATTCTGTTGTCATAAATTTCTCTTCTTCCCTTTTGGCATTCTAACTTCTCTATAGTCTTCATTCCACCTTTGCACTTGGTTCTTTATCTTATTTAAACTATATTTATCATTAAACCAGCTTAAGTTGCTTTCTTCCTCTTCTTCTACTTCATCTCTATAATTTTCATTCTTTTCTGCCATCGTTCCTTAACTGTTTACTCACTTGGCAATAATATATGAAAATTTATCAATGTTCGTCTCTGGTTTGAGTGGTTACAACCTCTACCGTTCAGAGATGCTTGATTCACCCTACAATCAAATCTTTTAGGCCTAGCTGTCCGCTGGTACAATTGCTATTCAGCCAGTAGAGCCTTATGCTACTTACCAGTTCGTGGCTCACGTTTATCTCTACCTTACTTAAATTTCACCTTTTCACCCCTTGTCTTCAAAGAATATATATATATTTGTCTACAAATACTGATGGGACCTTCATATATTATATATATATATCAGGGATAAAAAATATATAACTATATATATATATATAACTATATATATATATATATATATATATATTATATATAATATATTTAGATATATTTCCTTATAATATATATTTAAAATTTTATTTTATGATAGAGCTAACCTGTTTTTCTTCAAATCTGTTGAGTTGTAGGTACCGAGGTAGGTATCGAGTAAGTAGAGTATAAAAATGTATTTCCTTATAATTTATATTTTATACTCTACTTACTCAATCACCTATCCCTCTATTTATATTAACTACTGCAGGAAGGGTTGGAAATTTGGTGAGAGGAAAAAATTAATTATAGTTCCAAGGGTGTGAAATTAAGTTAATTAGGTTTTACGAGTGTTTAATTAGGTTTTAAGGATGTTCCGTGACGTTGTCTCAAAGAATATGTTACTTTCGTCTAAAAGCAATGAATATTTAGTATTGAAATCATATTTGAAGCGAAACGCGTTTTTTGTCGTTTTTTGCTCTATTTAAAATTGCACCTTTGAGAAAAGAAAGAAGAAAAAGAAAAAAAAAGTAAAGTTTGTTAATTCCTAACTTCAATAAAAATTTAAACTTTTGGATCCATTTTAAGATAAGGTTTAAAATGAGGTGTGTTAAATTTTATTATTGAGGTTTTTACGTATATAAAATTAATATATATATATATATATATATTATTATATATATATATATTATATATAATTATATATATATATATAATATATATATACTTATATATATATATATATATATATATATATATATATATATATATATATATATATATATTTGGATTATTGAACAAAGATTGCTTTACGAGTAAAATATTCTTAAAATATCTTGAGACAGGAAATTGGATACCTGTGATATTGCTATGATAGTATTGTGTCTTACTTTTGTTCAACAAAAAGATTCTCTGTTCATAAATGAAAATTCTTTATTCAATGAAATAATGTTTATATAATTCAATTTTACTATTATTTTATAGTCAATTTCTGGAAAAATGAAAGTGTCTATTGAGATTTACTTTTCTTCACTTTATATATATATATATATATATAATATTATATTAATAATAATATATAATATAATATTAATATATATATATATATATATATATAATATAATATATATATTATTATTTATATATTAATAATTTCCTTTTTATTTTATTAAATATAGTTTGCGTTATACTACATGCAAGTTTTTAGGGAATTTTAGAGTGTTTTCTTTTTAGTTAATATTGAGAGAAAGTTTATAAAAGGTTTAAAATTTCTTTACAAATGCTTGGTTTTTAAAAAACGGTACAAGTGAAATGTGATACTTTAATCGCGTATTTAAATGAAGCGGTTTTACATACGTGCCTGTAAATGAAGTGTCTTTGATTTTTGAAAATTTGTGCTTTCTGACTGGGGAAGTTTATAAAAAATTTCTCGAAGATTAAAGAGTCTCCACGGTATCTCATATATATAGTCGCGGTGATCTCTCTGGGCATATGTCTCCAGCGATTCTCACATCACGGGTGGGCGGATACATACGTGTAGAGCTCATATCACCAATCGTGCTATACAAGGGTGACTGACTTACGCAGACGGCAATAGAAATGTTTACTTTTAAATTTGCTTTAGGCGGATTTTTATGAAGGCAAAGAATTACTGCAGATATTTCCCTTTACCTTACAAGGTATTTATAAAGATACTCTTTAATATATATCTTTATATTATATATATATATATATATATATATATAAATTATATATTTATATAAAATTAGTATATATTTATATATATGATAGGCCAAATTTTACTTGCGGATCCTTTGTGGGCCTATATTCACAAGTGTTAGTCACTGAATACCACTAAAATCAGTATGAGAACCACTCTCAGAACACACACTTAAACCTCTTCTTGATATCTTTTTGCCTGATCTCTCTCCTGATGTTGATATGCCCTGTCGGACAATCTATTCGTAAATGTGTGTCTTGTTTCTTTTATCTTTTGTAAGTGATACTAGGTCCGAGGTCACTGAGAAAAGGTTTTTCACGGATCCACTTGATAAAAAATGAGACTTCTCGGGAGATTATTTGATCTTTGAGCCGCGAAAAATTTTTTTTCATGTGCAATTACTTTTTGATATCTCTTTCAGCATTTTTTGAATTTATTATCGTAAAGTGCAGGTTACGTATTAGTCGCCTATTTCCGGCACGTACTAGTCATGATAAATACGTCCGCCAGTACTGGTCTTGGTACTGTCTATCTCTGCTCTCTTTTATTCGCACTCCCAGATACTGCTTCCCACTCCGCGCGAGTGTACTCTGTCTCGTACGGTGTAAATTTGTAGTTTTGGAATTCCTCTCTGGTAATTGCTGAGGTATACTATAGAGTATTAAAGGTTTTCATTAAATTCTTGATATGTGCACTATCTCAATTCTGAGCTCTGTTTAGCCGATTATCACTTTCATGGGTAATTAATGCTATTCTTCTTTTGCCTGATATCCAAAAGTTTCAATCTCATGAACCGTCTTGCTGCTGATAGTGTACGACATGAGTTGATGCCTAGTCAAGTTTTATTTAGCATAGGTGGTATCTCTAATTATATTTAGGTGCCGGTCCATCGCTCTCTCGCGGGGCAGCCCGTAAGTGATGGATATCTTATCTCGTGCTTCGCTGGAAGTTTTTAACGCGTTAAATCAGTCATAGTCAATGTCCCGTTGCTCTAAGTCGGGTATTTAGGCCGCTCTTACGTATCTCTTTCTATAGCGGAAATTCAATTAAACCATCCCACCTCTCTTTTTAGGAGGTTTTAAATGAAAGATAAATGATATATCTTTCATTCCAAGCTGTGAATGCTTCTCGACTGCCCTTTCATACGGTTTGTCAAAGACCAATTCTCATAAAAATTAAGTTATTTAAAAGAATTTATTGGTATTATTGTCCATATGATTTTCTATTGAATTTAAAATATTTCACAATTTTGTTTTTACTCATTATTTTCAATTGACTCTAGTTGTGTACACAGTTCTAAATTTATTCGATTATTAGTTCATCACAAATTAACAAGTTTTTTAAGCAATTGGTTTTCAGAAATTATAGATTTTGTATTTTTAATAAAATGAAAAAGTTCAAATCATAGAGAAATGATCATTAAGACCTATGAAATTATTTGAATTATTTTGAAACAATCACATAACGTGTAACCAAACTGAGTAAACGAAGATTTCGAATGTGGAAATATCGAAAATTAATAACACAATCAAATCCATGAAATAACCAACATGTAAGGGGTTGTGTTAGCTGAATTCTGAGATCAAAACAACGTTTCTAGAAAGTTCACTGAGATTCATATATTATATATATTTCTATATACTCTATAATATATTGTTACCAAGGCTATTATATAGATATATACCGATAGGTATATAATATAATTACATTTATAGTTATATTATATATAGAGCTGAATTATATTATATTATATTAATATAATATATATAACGTATATATATATATAGTCTTATTTACTATATAGATAATATATTATATAGTAATAATAATATATATAATATAGTATATTATAATTATAATAATATATATATATACTATATATAATATATATTAAGATATTATTATATATAATTTTTATGGTAATAATTATATCTTGTTACCAATACATATTAATATATATTAAAATTTTTTGCTTGCCACTTTGTATATTAAATTGTTCATTGAAATATATAATCCGCGTTTTACCCGTCGGTTTTTATTTTATGATTAATAATATTATTATTATTATATTATTATGTATATTATTATTAGTTATTATTATTATTAATATATTATTATTATTATTATTATTTATATATTATTATTAATGTATTATTATTATGTATTTATTATTATGTTTATTCATTATTATTGTTATTATTAATCATCATTATTTTTATATTATTATTAATTGACTATTATTATCATTTAGTATTAAATAAAATTAATTGAAAATGAACTTTAATAATTAAAAGTTTTTAGAAGTTTAAACTGTGCTTTCGAAATACTTTTCGAAAAGGCTTTCTAATCATATATAGAATAAATTGAAAGAAAAAATAAAATTTCAACATTTTTTTAATGCAATTAAAAAATTAAATTGTTTGATTGTAAAAACGTGAATAAAATGTCTCATATTGAAGATGACTTCCAATAAATTTAACTATTTTATCAAAAATGGAAATCAAATAAAATTTGATTTTGAAAAATAAAAAATGAAAATTAAGATGTGCAATAAAATTTGAATTTATTTTTCTAGCAATAATTTTATGTTAATAATTTTAAATAATAATAATTAATTATTAATGGTTATTCTACTTACGACTTTTATTTTCGGTTTGTCTTCTTGAAAGTACCTTTATCTAAGTTAAAAATTGAATTTAGCAAAAAGTATTTAATTGTAATATATATTAATTATATATTATTATATATTATTTATAAATTATAATAAGTCAAGTGTGTTCACTATCTAATGCCAATACTTATTCATAACTATATATAGATAATAATTATAGTAATAATTATGTAATCAAACATAATATATTTAATATATTTATACACTATTTAACCCAACCATTCAGTGAAATTTTTAGTGCTCTTCAAGCTTTTAACTTTTGTGGAGCTTAATTTTTCTAAGGTTTTTTATAAAAAAATATTACGCGGAAAATTTTTGAATCGATTTTTTCTTATGTCTATTCACTACAAAAAGCAATACATTCGAATATAATTCGTTTGTAGCGCTTTACATAAATTAAAGTTTACTTTGAATATCTATTTATTTCTTTAAATGGTTTTAATTTGCAGCGAGAGCATTGAGCTTTAGCTGCCTGTTTCCTCGTCTTTGTATAACTAATTTAGGGTGGGTTCAATCTGGGATCACTAGGATGTATATCCTGTGTGGTGATCTTTAAGAGATACTCTTGGTTTGAAATTAGAAATCAAATTTAATTAAATTTGTATATAAATATAAATTATGTTTTATTAGAATAAAAGTCTGATTAGGCAAGGGGAATAAGATTCTAAATTAATGATTCTATCAACGCGTGTGTATTAAGTTATAATTTCTCACGGTATTTCCAAGATTGGTTTACGAATTAATCAAGAGATGCGATTTCAAAATTGTAGGATTTTTATATGAAATAGGTAGCCGCTGATTAATAAGTGAATATCCAAGTCTTTATGTAGAATATTTTCCAGATTTAAGCTCGCCAGAATTTACCCCTCATATTCGATTAATATATATATTTAAGTATGATATAATATATATAATATATAATATTATATATATATATATATATTATATAGTAATAATATTAGTATTGATATTATATAGCATTTATTATATATATATTATATATATAGTAATATATATATATATATATATGAGTATATAAGTATATATATATATTTATTAATATATATATATATATATTAAATTATATGTATATACCTATGTTATAAAAATGGTTAATATATGAGTTATAATAATACTTAATACATATATATAATTATAGATATATAGTATATATTAGTAGAAACCCCTCTCGCCTGCCATGTTTACTGTATACTCTGTATTAACACGAGTTCTCTCGTTTTACAGTTACCTTACTTATATGCCTGTCAGATTAAGTTTGTCATTGCTCATAATCCTTGCGTTGCTAGTTCTTTGATTTTCAGATATTTTGGGCTGTTCAGAATCTATTGCTCGTTGCCAGCTGTACAGATATTGGGCTCGTTAGGTGTTTTTGATCTCTGCATTCTGAAATTGGTTATAATAAGAATAATTGGGTTCGTCAGATTTTTACCCTTCAATTTCCTCTTTAATTTTTCGATGAATCATGTTACATAAAGATTAACAGTTTTTTCCTAAGCGAATATCTTTACAATGGAAAACTTATATATCATTTTAACTAATTCTACGCATTTACTTCGTATAGAAGAATACTTAATTATATGACATTCAATAACACACACTCACATTACCATACACACATGGTAGCACACAAAGATGCACCTTGCGCACACACCACACGCCAACCTACACACACACGCACCTACAGCACCAACACACACACACACACACGACACAGATCCACAACCACACACCACACACACAACCCAACCAGACACACACATCACCAACACACACCACACTACAACACACACACAAACACACACACACCACCACGGTACTCTTCCTTTTTTAAGTTGTTAAAACTTCTCAAAATAAATTTCCAAGCGAAAGTTTCTTATTGTAGGTTTTTTACATGCGTGATCAGAATATGTCCTTCATCAAATTGAGTGAAAATGAAATATCATATAAATAATTATTATAATATTATATAATATTGTAAGATAATAAATAGATAAAAGTATTTGGATTGCATAGAAGCATACATCTTAAGAATGATAAATGATGCTGTCATTTCGTAATTACAATAATATAGGCTCTAACAAAGATTATAAGACGTTGACCGATGAATAATTATTGAACTTGTATATAATAAACATTTTCATTCAATTAATTTAAGTAATACGAATAAAGCAAAATAATACAAGTAAATGAATAAGATAGTTTTAATATTAGAAAGTTTAATAATGTAATGTTAATTTTTATTAAATTTTACAAAAAAATTATTTCTTTGATATAAGATTGATATTTTTATTGCTTAAGGCTTTGTAATTTGCTCTCTCTCTCTCTCTCTTCTCTCTTCTCTCTCTCTGCTCTCTCCTCTCTCTCCTCTCCTCTCTCTCATCTGCTCTCTCTCTCTTCTCTCTCTCTCTCTTCTCTCTCTCTCTCTCTCTTCTCTTCAATCCTTCTCTCTCTCTCTCTGCTCTTATCTCTACTCCTCCTCTCTCTCGATCCCCCTCTCAATCATCTCTCTCTAATCTTTATCGATGAGCTCTTATAAACTGTATACGTAATAGATTATTTCCTAATTATTTCATTTTCGTTCTCTTTCTTCGTTTTATCTATCATTATTCTGTATATTTTTCATATTTTCTATCTATATCCTATTCTCTCTTTTCATAACTTTTCTCTTTTTCTCTTTTTTCTTTTTCTGTCAATATCTCTTTCGTTTGTTTACTTTATATTATTTATATATTTATTTTATATAATATATATATATAATTATATATTTACTTATAATAATATATATATAATTAGTAATAGCTAATAATAACATTAATTGTTTTTCATTTTCTAATATTATAATATTATTTAATTTCAAGAGTAAAATTATTTCAAGTTTATTTATTTGTTTGCGTAACTGTTTGCCTCTCTCCTTTTAAAATTTTGTGCTAGAAATGAGGTCACCCTCACGAATCATTAATCATCTTATAATGGGATATCAATAAATATCATCTACAATTGTGGATTATTTGCTGTTAATTAAAATTTAGAAAAAATTAAAATGAATTGTAAAGCATCACATAAGCACGATTTTGTTTCAAATCATCCCAGAACTCTACCAGGCGAGGATGGTGGCTGCTCAACGAGTTCCGCCCTGCCCAACCTAACCTCCCTTCCATATGAACAATTAGACATAATTAGGTCACTTGAATGGTCAATCGTTCATTATAAAACTTCATAATGTTTTTTTTTGTTACAAATGCAGGCATGATGCTTCGCGATTTAATTTTCATGCGAATGAAACCATCTCTTGCTTCTGAGCCAATTACAGAAGTAGATGCCTCTGTAACCAGTTTGACGCATAGTTCCACAGCTTGGGTATGGCATGGTAATTGAGGAAACATTCCCGTTGAAACGTCTTCACGATGTATAAAAGTATTGAGACACTCATTGGTAGTACACTTCAATTTGTTATGTGGTCTGCGCGTTAAATTATACTAATGGCCAGGTGTGGCTGAAGTTAACTGTCACACTCATGTCAATTGATTACCGTATCTGTATAATCACGTAGATAAGTTGAGACAGGTTCAGCCGACGGAGAATTCGAAATCTCGGACTTCCACTTTGGTGTGGTACTTCCGAGTTTCCATTTTTCGCTTCTTCAAAGTATTCAACTTGAGGCATCCTCTCTGACGCTTTTTTTCTGCACCAGTTAAAAACATCCGCAGAGGATATGTGTTCTGTGCGTGTCTTGAAATATGGCATTTCTTTCGCATAAAACACTTCTATAATTTCACAGGACGCATTGTCCTTTTGAAGCATGTTTTCGAATTTATTGCTTTTTACAAAATCGTGTGGTGTGGACTAAAATCATTTTATAATTGTTATTAGCTAATGTAGAAATACTTACCGTTGTGATGTTCAGTGACAGTGAACCATATAAAAGAATAAATATAAATTTTTAAAGTCATCAATCTCTCTCTCCAACTGTCTCAATAGTGATTTCATTCATCCCTTTGTATTTCTTTTGAAATTTTTACTTATTTCTGAATTCTTCTTCATACTATTCTGTCACTTAGGAGTCTATCCTTTTTTTCACTTTAGATTTGTTCATTTATCTTGAACTTTCAATATGACCTCCATCTGACAGCCTAAATTGCCGACTTTATTAGTTGATCTTCAGATCTCAGAGGCTTTTCAAATGGGCCTTTAATTTATCTTCATTATCTATTGCCAGCGACTAACAGCATTCTATACTGTTCCTAATTTCTCTACCATAACTCTTCAGTTGGGCTTACTTCCTCTGTGGTTTTACCCTTTCAATAATTTAAGTTTTTCATTCAGTTGTATATCATACTCCCCTTTTCCAGTCACAAGTCCATTACATTTTATAAATCTTTTCTCCTTTTTTATTAATATAAAGTTTTATTACCTACCGAACAAATATTCACAAGTTACGATCATTTCTTATCCCTATCCATTCTCTACGTCGTCTTTCTAACAAGATTCGCTTAACATATAGCACAATCATTTTTCTGTTCCTACTGTTAATAAAATTTCACCTTCAACTGTTTAGCCTGTGAACATTCAATAAACTTTAACTTTCTGCCTTCTACACTCATCTAAATTAACTATTCTGAAAATTCTTAAACTTAGCATCCCAAACGTTCTTTCTTTTTTCTCAGGTTTTTATGTATTTTTAATTAATTTAGTTACCGGCCACTTTAAGACAAACAATTTGATGAATTTTTGCACTTATTTTTTCTTATTATATAATATTCATAAGAAAAACAAGTTTTAAAACTGTGCCAACTAGATTCTAGGCACTCCTTAACATCAACCTTTTAACACCCGTGCATGTGTTTCAATTGGACTTTGATTTCGACCCCATTTACCTTTCAAGTTCATCTTCATGACTTTTAACCATGTAATAATCAATCATGATTTATTTCTTAATTAAATTAGCGTTTTTTTTTGGGATTTTCATCATGCACCATAGATAATAATAAATAATAATAATAATAATAATAATAATTAATCGATAATAAATAATAATAATTAATTAAAGATAATAATATAATAATGTGAATCATAATAATATAATAATAAATATAATAATAATATATACAGTAATTGTAATCTAATAACTTAATATTGGTAAAAGTAATAATATAACAATATAATAATGAATAATAATAATAATAATATAATATAATAATATAATTAATTAATATAAGTAATAGATATGAAAAATACATCTAAGATTATACTAATAAATAATAATAATATCAACTAAGATATAATAATATTAGAATAATAGATAGATTAATATAATAATAAATATGACAATACTGATATTAATAAGCGATAATAGATGATGAAATAATAATAGATAGATAATAATATAATAATAATAATATATAATAATAATAATAATAATAGATAATAATAATAATATATTATATTAATAATAATATAATATTTACTAATAAGTCGGATTTTCTATTTCTAATAAGGAATTACATAATAAAAATAATAATACAGAATAGAGCGCAAAAAAGAAAAACAAACGCAACAAAGACAATGCCAATGAATAATAATAAGTAAATAAAATAATAATATAATAATAAGAATAATAATAATATAATAATAATAAAATATAATAATAATTAATAATCCATAACAATAAATAATCATAAAATAAGTAATAATAATAACTAATAATAATAATAAGTAAATAAGATAATACGGTAATAATGAATAGAATATATAATAAAGATAATGGTCTTATCGTATAGAATAGAGTGGATTATATATACGGTATTACTATAGTCATAGTATAATATATATATATATATAGGCACTCGGTGTGCACGGCATGGAATTGTGTAGTCTTCTCATGTGTTTGGTGACGCGTGATGGAACGTGAGTGATTGTATAAGAGACTGCCTAGAGGTGGGGTTCCGCATAACGAGATCGGAAAGCCGAGTGTACCGCGTGCACATTGGGTGCGCTTGTTGAGAGGGGTGCCCGCGGAATACGATAGTTTATATGTGTCATGTCTTGATCGATCTGTATGCTGGATAAATTGGAGGCCTACTGACAGGTAGACTGGGTATTTATATATGGGTATGTGACTATTGTTATATGATAGGAGGATGCGGGTGTCGAGCCGAAGTATATAAACTGCTCATGTGCATGGTCAGACAATTATAGTCTTATGTGACCGGTTAGCTATTCAGTGCCACTGATTCGAATGATATAAGACTGGAAGGCTTCACCTGAGACAGCGATAAGAGATCTGATTATTATATATAGTAGAATATAGTATTATTATAAATATATATGCTATGTTATAGTGATATGAGGTATATAAATATATAGAGTAAATATAGTAGTATATTAGGGTCATATAGTATATATGAATATATAATATATATATACCTACGCGATCGAAAAGGGCTTCTTATTAAGTTGACGGTTTCACTTATAAAATGTGTATTTGCTTTATTTTTCAGTAGTAAACACAAAAATGTTTTAAAAATTAGCCACTATATTTAATTTTGTTGTGTAAAAATATTAATACTTGCTCCGAAATTTTAGTAAAAATATAAAAATGTTCTCGTCTACACATTAAGTAAATATAAATTAAATTATAGGTAATAAAGTCCACCACAAAGATTGTTGATATATATATATATATATATATAGTATATATACGTATGATGAATACTGTAATAATATAGTTATATAGAAATTAGTATATAGTATTAGTATATAATATATATTGTATATAATATATATATTATATTAAATATATATATATATATATGTATAGTTGTATACCAAATTATTATGTTGATTATATATATATTATATATATTATATAGTATATATATATATATATCTATATATAGTATATACGTATTAATATATATATATTCTTATATATATATGTATATATCATACACAGTATACGTATGATGAGTTAGTACTACGTGGTCAAAGTCGCGTCCAGGCACTGATTGGCCGCTTGTGTTCACACAAGTCTTTTTCTTGGTTTTATTACTATTTTTTATATTTATTTATCATTCCTGATAAGCCCGGTCTCTAGGCTGCTATAAGAAGTGTAGCGTGCGCGCTTCCAAGGCAGTTGGGTAGGATCTGTTGGGGACTGGAACCTATAAGCAATTGCACGGAGATAGAAAAGAAAAGCCCTGACAAGCGAATGGTAGTTATGACTTTGTGCCGTGTGGCATGGTTACAGTTAAACAGGTTAAAAAGTGAATTGGGTAATTATTATGTATTATTATTTAAATATATTATTATGTTAATCTATTATATATGACTATTATTATTATTAATTTTGATTATTATTGAATTTATTAATTTATTTAGTCTTATATATTGGTATGTATTATATATTATTATTAATGTTATCTATTATTATGTATTATATTATTATTATTATTTGAATTATTATTGATTATTTTATTATCATCTATTGGATTATTATTATTATTATTATATTATGTATTTTTTGTTTAGTTATATTATATTATTATTATTATTATTATTATTATTATTATTATTTTTATTATTATTATTATTAATTATTATTATTATTATTATTATTATTAGTTAATTTTATTGTTATTATTATTATGTTTATTAATAAATTACTAATTATTATTCATTAATTATTGATTATTGAATTATTTTTACTTATGTTATGTTATGTTTGTTATTAATATTATTATTATTTATTTGATTATTATTATTAAATTATTGATGTATGTATTTTGTTATTATTATTATTTAATCTTTTCATTATTAATATTATCTATTATTGATTATTTTTATTATATTGACGTTTATTTATGTATTGATTTATTTATTAATTATTTTATTATTATTTTATTATTCATTATAATTATTATTATTAGTTATTCACTAATATTATTAATGTAGATTATTATTATTATTATTATTATTATTATTATGGTATTATATATTATTTTATATTATTGATTAATTATTAATTATTAATTATTATTATTACATGTTTTTGTTATTTTTATTGTCTTCATTTTTCAATTATTTAATAAAAACACATTTCGAATATCAGATGTTCACTAAAATGAATGTCGTTTTTAGAACAAGTTACTTAACATTTGGGTCGAGATAATTTTATATATATATAATATATATATATAAGTATATATATATATAGTATATAGTATATATAGTATAGTAGTCATATGATTATGAAGCGTTAGTTATATTACATATATATAGTATTATTATATATATATATAGTATATATAATAGTATATTTGTATATATAGTATATGCAGTATATAATTTATATGATAGATAATTTATATATGTATATAGTATAGTATATATAATATATGATGATTATATATATATATATATATGATATAGTATAGTATTAGAATATAGGTATATCTTTATTATATATATATATATACGGTATATATATATCATATTATATTCATCATATATAGTACTTATATATATATTAGAGCTATATATAGTACTATATATATATATATATATATATAAATATCTATGTTTGATTTATATACATATGATATATAATATATAGTATATATATAAGGTATATATATATACTATTATATGAATAAAGAATGTCTATCATACTACTTATATATATTTCATTATATATATATGATTCTATATAGTGAATAAGTATCGAAGAGGGGAGTGGAGCCAACGCGTAATAGATACACGGGGGGCTACGACGATAAGTGCGAGACGCATATGGGTAAGTGGAGACGAACTGTAGCGCAGTCCGACAGTGTAGAGCATGTGCAGAGACCGAGGGAGTGAGGAAGGACGGTTCCCCCAGGGTCGATGGGCCGAAGCGCGAACCGCTAAGCGACATATTTGAGTCTGCGTGGCAAGGGAGCTCTAGCTGGATCGCAAAAGCGTGGCAGCCACTCCCCAGGGAAGGGCAAGGTGTGATACAATGGGGGTATAAAGCTGAACCGCAGACTGTGGTAGTGTGCGGTAAGGGTCACGGGACATATCGGGGGGTAGGCTCGCGAGTTGTTATCATTATATAGAGCTCACTACGAGTAAGAGCGGTAGATCGATACGTATTGCTGGTTTAGTATGATAGTCCATTGTTAGTATCTGGTGCGTTACTTGTTCATTGTACTAAGTGAGGAGATTGAGGACTTTATCTACTCTGAGCATCGATGAGGAGGGTAGCTGGATATGGATGTAGGTTTATGGAGTTGGGATGAAACGATTGGAAGTTGTCCTCGTGGGGAAGTACCGCAACATCTAGAATTTCGTGCTCGGTGCACTCCCATTAAGATCAAGCGCGTGAGTACGCTGTGAACAGTAACTCAGATTGGACGATGATGCTATCCCGACGGAGGGAATAGGTGCGCCGTAAGGTACAGGCCGACATTCATAACAGTGCGACGAGGAGGGAGTAGAGTGCCTGAGGATTATGAGTGGGTGTCTGGGGGCGCGGGAGTGGATACTAAAAGTCAACACCATTCGTCGTAGCGCAGTGGGGGTGTATGCAGGAAAGGAATAAGTCGCTACGGCGAAAGCTAGAAGCTCCAAAGAGTTCATCTGATCGCTTTGCATTATGAAGTTGGCTCAACTATTAGGATCGCTGATAGTGGGCTCTGAGCGATGTGCGTTGCATGCACGTGGGCTTGGCAGGAAATTACACGCGTTTCTTGTCAGAATTAGAAGCTGAGAAACAAAAGCTACGTAATGCGAATCGGCACATACGAGAGATAAGTAAAGTTGCATGTTTGGACAATATCCAGGCACCTCAACCAACGTTACTCTTTGTGTGGTCGGCATAGACCTGAGTGGGATGCGTGGACCATCAGATCGATGCGAGACTGTCGCTCATACAGAGCATCAGTGCTTGGAAGACTCCGCGGGTCGGGAAAAGACATGTTATAAGTGATCTATGGACCTGGGAGGTGTTTGACGCGCGTTGCTGGCCTATGTTATCCAACAGTTTACAGATGATTTTTGCAAAGAGCGACGGGACTGTTAGGCCCGTCGCGGTCCTGCAAATTAGATCGAGGGGGCTTAAGCGATAAGAGTTGTCGAATGGGGATGTAGCAGACTCGAGGTATTAGGATGCTGAGCCGAATCTCTACTTTTCTGCACCGCATGGTGTGCTCTATGATGGGAACCGTCTTGTGTATAGTAGGATGTATTCAGAGCATGGTCATGGGAACGTTAAAGTGCCGAAATAGTCAGTAAGGCTAGCGAAAACACGCAGTCGTTAGTAACGGATCTTGCGATCCGAGAGAAATTTGTTGTCTTAGACTGGGAGGCCGCATCGTGCGAGAGTATACACAGATGACTGTGTCCGAGGTGATAACCACTGAGGAAGGCAGCAGGGTTGGATGTTGAACTGCGAGGTTTGCGGACCGTAGGTTACCCGAGAGGAGGGGGCAGGGTCATGGACCTTCACGAAACGGTGGTAGTACGCAATTGGGGCGCGACTACTTCTGTGTTACGTCGGAATATTCAAGCTGCGGGAGAGGGTCGCGCGGCGAGCAACGAACATCGGGAGTCCGGTAATATATAGCGAAATAAGGTGCGGCGTGCGAGCAGGGTTCCATACTTGGGATTGATAAGCGGAAGCGAATATAAGCAGTGTTGTGATGGGCAAAAGGTTGACTATCGAGAGGAGCAACAGCAGGGCTTGGGATGACTTTATGGAGCGCACACTCAGGACAAATATAGTCATGGGAGGATATTTCAAGCAAGAGTCTTGGCCCTGCCACGGGCAAAACGTACTGGGGCGTGGCGGATAAGTGATATCGAGTAGGGCTCTCAACCAGGAGAGAAGTGAGAACAAAGAGGAATGGCGACAGGAGATCGGGGCCATTCAACGGCTTCAGTGGGTTCGTACCCTGATTGCGTCTGCGGGATGGTGAGGAAAGTACGCTTAGCAAAAGTGAAACGGTGTTTCCTCTAAAAATGTGGGGGACACCAGAGAAACAGCGTTGTACTACTTTTGGGTAGACAATGCTCACTCTGAGAGCAGGGGTGGTGGTCTTATTATGTATATGCGTAATCGGCGTCGTTCCAGCGAGTATTGAACCACTTGTATACCTCAGAGACCACAAAGACAGTTGGAATCTGTTGTTATTGGAAGTCTTAGGTGATTGTCGTGCCCACCACTTGCGCGAGTCATGAGAAAAGAGTCCACACACGCTTATTATTCAGACAGTGGAAGTGCCGGCATAAATAGTAGTTTGAGCGCTCGTACGTAATATTACCACGAATGGTCGTGCGTGGGTTATGAACACACTAGGTTAGCTGAATTTCCCTTTGGATGAATGTCTTTACTTCATAATAAATATAATAGGCCTTTCTTGTTCTTCTACTACATGGATTTATGATAACGAAAATAAATAATTGATGAATGAAATTCATAGAATCAGTGAGATAAAAATAATAAAAGTTAATATATAATAGTTAAGATAATATGGAGGTAATATATGTAGCGATAAAATAATGGAAGAATATATAGAGTAATAATACATTTAAGTATATTAGAGTAAATAATATATTATAATAAAATTAATAATAATAATAAGTGAATAATAATAAGGTGTCGATCCATGAAGTAACTAATGAATAATGCTAATTAATAACCGTAAATAAGTATCGCATCGGATATATAGTACAGATGATGGCGTTTCGTGTGCAGTTTTGTGTCGAATAAGCCCTCGAATACAGTGGGTGGGAGGTACATCCGTGGGTGTGAGGCATACACCGTGAGCGCGAGCTCAGTTTTTGCACACCGTTGACAGAGTTATTAATGAGACAGCAGCGGGGAGCGATCTACGTAGCTTGCTACGTCAAACTCTCTACATACTGCTTGAGATATATATGTAATAGACGAGGTCTTCGGACCTGGGCGTGGTCAGGGCTATATGGCGGTGTCACCGAGTCGTATCGGCTTGGACTCCAGCAGAATAAAATCGTCAAGGCACAGTTTTTAGGATAACGATGGTTAACGGTATCGTGCCAGAGCGTTGGGAGTCACGGGATCGCAACACTATGCAGCCTGTCTAGTACGACCGAACTAAAGAGTATATGTGTTATTCGATCCATGCCTCTACAATCTGTGGACTAGGGCGTACGGGAGAGGACCCTTAAAGGTGTCGGGCAGTCAATCGGGGGCCCAACCGTGCAGCTCAGGACGCCGCTAGTGAGAAGGAGGTATGAGTTACCCTAATATACTGGAGTAGCTTAACTAGAGTGGGAGCGGGAGCGTGAGATCCTGAGGGAGGTGAGGAGCAGTAGTTAGATAGAGTCTCCAAGTTTCACAATTGGAGGAGGAAGCGCCGTTCGCTAGGGGCGGGTAGATGGATATTCGCTAGATATTGAGTCGCTTGCATGAGGTGGAGAATATCGCAGATTTGGGAGTCTGACGAGTTCGGGAGAGTCGGACGTACTCTTTGAAGGAGTTTGCACACCCGTGAGTAGTTTATCAGGTTAACGCTATATCTGTCATTAAGGAATTACGAAAGAGATCGATATATTAAGAAATATTGGCGCACATCACTCCAGTATGGAGGTAATATATTATGGAGCAACAAATTCAGAGCAACAATACTCGATTAAGAGGCCGCAGAGATGTGGCAATAGGTGGCTCCTAGGAGTAAGTGGGAAAGCCAGTTGAGTGTCTCCCTTAACACAGTAATTGTCGGGTAACGTGGTGGCTAAGCCGGCTTGAGTAAAAAAAAACCAGAGGGCAGACTTTTGACCTGCCTAAGAGGTCACAAGTCGTGGGTCACCAGGAAAGAGGGCGGTCTAGGGGCGTGACCGACATGACGCAGGTGGGCCTGTGCGTACGTAACTCATAGTTGATAGCAGCGTATTATTGATAGGCCTCACCGTAGGCGATTTCCGTAGCTGGACACAGCGATTCGCACGGAGACTGCTATGCGATGCTTAGGACTGGAGGGACGAGTACCGACCCCGCTTCAGTGAAGGGAGAACACGATGGCTGGTGAGGACGCACTGGGTACCTAAAAGGCAATCGGGCGAATGGGCTATGCGCTGAGGATAGCAGCGTTCCAGCGCTGTTGGAGCGACGGCATGAGCGCCGATCTAGCGACGGAAAGTTAGCTGCTGTGCGGGCTTTGGAATTGGGTGATCTTGCGCCGGGTTACATGCCGGGTGCGATGTGAGCGAAAGACAACGTAAATAAGAGATCTGATTTCATGTCTCAGTGTGCTCGGGGCCTTAACGATGATGAGGACTTGCTTCTGACGTAGCAGCATAAGTGCATTAGGCGACGTTTAACGTGACGGATAGAAGTGGCAAGGACCGGTGAGCTGGACGCTACTCAGCGCGATCGCGGTGAGAGGCAGGTGATGGGATGGTTGTACACTTTCTTCGAGCGATGCCCGGTCATAGAGGCCACAGAGGTCGGGACGGTCAACAGTAGATCATGGTCCGGTGGCACCGTTGTGATGCGGGAATAATATTAAAGTTCGGCGTGGTTTGTCCGGGCGTTGGTATTCCTTACAGTGAAGATCGCATCCGCGATAACCTGATGGCATAACAGATTGGAGGGAGCGGTACTTTAAATTGTAGGAGCGGGTTCACGTGTCGAATCTCTGAGCACGGAGAGGTGGCGCATGGTGCGACCCGGCGTTGCCAGATACGTCGTTCCGACATGTGAGCCTACAGACTCGCCTGGGTGATACCGGGCCAACGCCAACGAGAGGTGGAAGAGGAACTAGGAAATTCTCCTCGGCTGCTATCTAGACTATTCGTTCTGGGTCAGGTCACAGTGCGCATGATTCTCGATGGCATCATGCACCGGAGGCAGCGGCTTACCCAGATGCGACGAATTGCACGTCATCCGGAAATGAGCGGTTGGAGGCTCTATACTCCGTTATACAGTACGGTGCGTGGCGTATACGACTGGCAATCATAGGCGCAGTAGACGCCTGAAATGACATACGAAAATGGCCATATCAACATCGTCTGTGTCGAGGGAGTTGCGTAGTTGTGACGTTGAAGAATCACTATTGGGTGACGACGAGGAGATCATCATTGCGGACCTAATGTGAAGAGTCCTAGAACCAGTTTTAGTACGCCGCATAATGGGTATAACAGCTTTAAATGAGCATGGGAGCGAGTGGTTGAATGACATCTATCCGAGCCTCGATGGGGTTATTATGCTTCCCTTCGGGTCTGTCATATGTAGAGATGTTAAACTACAACGTAATCAGCACGTTTAAAATGCTATTAGACGATTAGATACTCGAGGCCACAATGTAGTTTGTCTTGGAATGGCCTATCTACATGAGAGTGTAATGGACTCGTTGAGTGTGGCCGACAGTATATCGTTAAAGGAACTACTGATACATGACCGCAGGCAAGCGAGGCACGATGTTGGCTTGATGAGCTCTAGGAAGGCTGGCCATACAGGGCAAGTGAGATTACAGTCTAGGCTGCGGCTCACATAGATGCTAGGTGATAAGAGACCTGAGTCGATAGTCTGATCGGATGGTAACCTGGAGAATAGTTAAAAAAGAGCAACGAAGTATGGAACATAAGATGTCCCCTAAGAGGTTGTCGGATCGAGCAGGATGACCCTCATTAGCTTTACGTCAACTTAAATACAGCAGGTTGCTGACAAGTGAAGTACCAGAGGGTGGAAGGAACGGCCTTCTCATGCGGCAGTGATTCGTTCTGATGATCGGAGGTGTTGGGGAACGCTAGTAACGGTATTGGAATGGGAGTATTTGCTATAGATAGGTTACGGACGAGATTCGGCCGGGTATGAAGGGGATACGTGGGGCGGAAGGTTAGGTGGGAGATGGAGTAGAAAGTATGGGTATAGAGAAAACTGATGTATAGATGATCGTCGGTTGTTAGGCTAATCTGAGCGTGCGATCAGATGTGTGTTAGACGGGAGAGATATATAAGGAGCAGTGCAGTTAGAGAGAGGGAACGAATGGGATTGACCGCGCGGCGCTGGTGGGATTGAATTTGGCTATGGCTTTCGGCTTGAAGATAACAGAGTGTTGTTGCTTATGTGGGCTCAGCGCTGGGTCAGGGAGAAGCGATGGGCACGCTGATGAGATGAACAGTCACAAATGCGAATCGGAAAGCGACGTAATGAGTGAGTCAGTGTGCATGGGTGTCATTATGTGAAGGGATTACGGATGCGCATTCAATGTGTCTGAGTGATCTTAGGTTGGTAGGGCCTTAAGACGGCTTTTGGCCAAGAAAGCAAAAATGGAAGACAGTGTACTACGCAGCGCGTGCCGATTTCGAGGTCAGACATTGCGTCAGCGAGCTGATTCGGCAAGTCTGAAGTGGTGCGCGGAGTCTTCGTCGTAGTCGCGGATTTGTAGGACATATATGGCCCGAATATAGCGCTGCGAGTCGTGCGGGGTTAGTAGAAGGTTCCTGGTGGATTGTTCGGTCGCGTCGTCTATCGATAGAGCTATTAGTGCACTAGCGCTACGACAGTGTAACGACAAGTAGTACGAAGAAGAGATAATGATGATTGAAGAGGCTGAGCCGAGTTCTAGTTGTGTTGTATCTGTGCTTGGTAGATCACAGAGTGTAGATCTGATTAGAAGAAGAGAAGAGCAGATCGATTGGTGTATTACTGAGCTATTAAGTATGACGAGAGACATAAGGGTAGTTGAAACGATGTCGTTCTACACGCATGTCATTAAAGTTATGAGTTTACTGAGTATCTGCGCGGTGGGGTGAGAGCGTTCACTCGAGATCATCGCTTCGGGACTTCGAAGGCAACATTGATTTGGCCAATGGGTCGCCGCAGATGTATGAGACTTGAACAAGACGGTCACAGGAGACAGACAGCGTGTGGCGATTATCAATAACTGCAGAGGCTCATGAGCAGAAAGGACAATGTGAGTTTTTCTATCGAGGCTTGATCGTCTGTGTTGCGCGAGGCGGTGAGGATAGGTAAGGTCATTGATTTACTGATAGAGATTATTTTAATATCTTGATCAGTTTAAGACTATCGTGTAGCGGACGAGCAGTACTTGCTTGAGGTTATCACAATAATGCTACGCTTCTTTTTTGAAATAAAAATAACGTAGGCTTCGAGAAGGGAATCACAGCACGCCGGAACGCTGAGAATCTGTAGTGGTCGTGGCTGTATCTCAGTGGCGATAAACAGCTCCAGCAACTTTGTTATTCATGGAGGAAGAATGGGTCATTCGAGGGACGGTGCGTTGAGGTGTACTTGTGCGAGGCTCGTGGGGTGTGTTGGTTGAGTTGGAGATAAGGATCATCAAAGCAGTGATCGTGAGTAGACACTAGGCTATGCTGGTTCGCCAATTACCTCAAAGCACGCTGATGACTAGATGGTTCACATTATCTTGAACGTAGTTGAGCAGACGCGCGCGAGGTGGATGGCGATCGGTCAAAGTGATCGTTAAACAACTTATCATCGGAGGTGAGAACGTATATATTAGGAGTTATGTTTATGACGCTATGCTGCTGCCACTTGTGGGGTCATTTCGGATGCCTTGTAGGTACTGCAAGGCATGACGGCACAAGGGGACGGGTTGAGTGGTTCGACGCCCCGTGGCAGGGTAGAGTTAGTAGCATACAGTGCATGTAAGACTATAGCGTGTAACTTAGATCAGCTCCGAGATGTATGAGGGAATACACTGGAGAGTGGTCGGGTCACTCAAGGCTAGATGCCGCAGGCTCAATCTGCACGCAGCGTGTGTACGTGTCTGCTGTAAACTCGAGAATCTACGGTAAGTGATGGACACATGCTTGGTTAGATAAGGGTGGTTCCACCTAAGGCGGCGACGAAGGACATAGGCGTGAGTCCAGCCGAGGTGATAAGCGTTCACGACAGCTCTACTGAATTTAGAGTCCTCGCCGTTAAGAGTGTGGTCATTCGTGGAGCGCCAGAGCAGTATCTCAGTATAGCGGTAAGCAGAGGTATGACATTCTAGATGTACAGCTGATACGGTATCAGGCTATCCTGAGAGACTTTGTTTGCGCTGAGCCCATCTGATTCACTCGTATCTACTTAATCTTGTGGTCAGGACCGAGAAAATAGTGAGTAATACGAGATATCTCTAAATGCGCAACGTAACAGACGTCAACAAGTCACTTGGCTGTTATCGCGAGCGAGAGCTGCAGAGAGAATAGTATCTTCGAAGAGAGTCAGCTCTGACTTGAGCATCGGTGTTCAACTGCGTTGTGGCTGTCTATGATCTGGCATACGCGCAGCAGAGTGTGAGTTTGTTATGTGAACTGTTTGTCTATTTTGTCTTAGAGAGCAGATCCTTCAAGTACATGAGGTTGCAATAGCAGATTGGTAAAGGTATCGGTGCATCTCAGGGCTGGCTGGTGCTAGAGTTATGTAGAATAGGCAAGACTGCGATGAATGCGCTTCAACAGGGTTTCTAGTCGATGTGTCATGGAGAGGTCTGTGCAGAGCGGGTGGAGAATAAATTTCCGTATGCGATGACAAGTAGGCCATGGAAAGAGCGATGGGTCGGACAGGTCCGCGGACGCTAGTTCCGAGCAGTGAAATATTGAGGTGATCGAGTTAGTGTCGTAGATAGCGATCTATCCATTGAGGCCATGAGAGAACGGCGCGTAAGGCGCAGTCCTGTGTGGAAGATATGGATTAAATAGTTGACGTATCCGATCCGGTGTAGTGGCGAAAGTTAGACAGTATAGTACGCTCGCGAGATAGGATGCGGTGAGTGAGCAAGGACCTGCTGATAGTCTAGAACTGTATGGAGATATCCGGTATCGGGTGAGCGTAAATGACAGCGAATCGCGGCGATGCTGCGTGCTAACTCGCTGATTCTCAGAGCAGTGGGGATACTGGAGGTAGGCCGTGGATATAGTTAAGGCTACTGTGATCGATATGCGCTATGGATGAGGAATGGTAAGATATTGCGAAGTAATCGAGATCATGCGAGCATCGGGACTTGTCACACATCTTTTAGGGAGGTCAATTGTGTGCGTACAGCGAGATGAGATGCCAGGTTTATATGATGAGTGGCATAAAGTATCTGCTAGCAGAGCCATAGCACTGTCGCCGTGTGAGCGACTAGCTGCAACTTATCATGTCGCAAGTGATGGTACAGTTATACGCCTACACAGGTACCGAGGATATCGAGCGATGCTCGGTTGAATAGTCTCGAATCTCGAGATTTCCGTCGAGCATTATAATGATATCACGACACTTAGGTTCAGACTGGACTCTACATCATTCGTTAAGTGGAGCAGAGCTGGGTGCATGTTGACTCGGCGTGCGAAGTCTGCTCCGATCACATAATACACAACAATCGACCGACAGCATATCAGCTACGTCGACAGCCACGGCCGATAGAATGACAAAATAGACTGAGATATGCTAGAGTTGTGCGAATATATCGTGCCACTTGACATGAAATCGCTACAGTCGAGATACCGTTAGCCGAGTACGCAAGAGGCTGATAATGACACTATCTGCGACGTAGAAGGCGAAGAGAGGTAGGTATGGGCCTGTGCGAAGTATCTTCGTAACTTAGTCTATTGTGAAGGTCTACTAATCGGTACGTTACTTGTTGTGCGCTGCAGCACTCGATACGCCTAAGTCGTGCGCTGTGTCATGAAGGTAGCAGTCGTTAAGAGTATGGTCAACACCCCGATCGACACTCATATAGACTCGGAGATCTGCGCCCTTATAATATATATTATATTATATTATAGTATATATTATATATATATATATTAGGTTCATATGTTAAGAGCCCTATAGTAATAGTATATATAGTATATATAGGATCCAAAAAAGGATGGTATAACAGGTGGTTTTTGGGTGTCAGGAAGAATGAGAATGGTAGGCAAGGTGAATTGATTTCTGTAGAGGGAGAGAGGTATGTGTGTTTTTTTTTAAGTAATAACTTTTTCTTCCTTTAACACAAGAGTATTCTCATAAGTATATAGAGTTGGTGTAGGTAGAGATGGTATCGAAGTTTGAAAGTTTGATTGATTTTGTGTTTGGTGAGAAGCACGTTGAAGTAATGTATTTGTAATGTTAAATTCCGTGAGGGTTAATGGAATTGGGGATTACTCCGGATCATTTATGTTGTTTCTATGTAAAATTGAAGCTTAGTGGGTGACTTTGGAGTGAGTAGGAAGGTGTACGGAAGGAAGTGGTGTAAATTTAAGAAATGAGCAGTTTAGTGAACGTGACAAAAGTCAAGGTAATAAGGATAAGTGATTAAGAACGCTTGCAAGTAAGATTCGTTGAATGTGAACAGTTGAAACTGAATAATCTGGAAGCAAATTGAAGAGCATAATTGTTTAGCAGTTG
>JABUQX010056024.1:0-7500 GCA_015478945.1 Trachelipus rathkii
TTCTTCAATAAAACTATCTATTAATATAAACTTATTTTTTTTATTTTTAAATAAAAATGAAATCTGTTTTTAATCCCTGAATCTAAAAACCCTCTATCACCTCCTTATTTTAAAATTCCATCCTCCACCTAAATAACATCTAATTATATACCTTTTTAATCCACACCTTCCTTTCCCCCAAATAACCCCACCCCTTATATATAAAGTTATTTTATCCGCCCCTCTTTCCATTCCCATTTTCCCTCATCAATTCAATTCCTCTACTCCTCACTCCCCCTCCTCTTAAAAATTACCTTTTTCCCTGGATATGTTAAAAAAATTTAAAAATTTTTACCAAAATTAGAATAATGGAGGAAAATAATTGGGAGAATAATTCTATGGTGTGGTAAAAAAATTTTATTTAATAGGGTATAACTTCAATGGAAAAGTAAAATTTCCCTATCCCAAGGAAAAAAAAACCCCCTTTTTTTTTTTGAATTTTATTTATAATATATATTTATTGTTATAAAAGCAAGATGACTCACTATACTTTTTTAATATTATATTTATATTATATTTATTTCAAACATGTCACATCAATAATGGGAAGTGCGGGCCTGAGGGGGCCCCCATAAAAATGATTTTATTTAATATGGATGTTCTCCCAAAAAAGACCGGCGTTTCACTATTGATTATATTTAAAAAGATAAAAATATGGGTATAAGCGGGTAACCATAACCCAAGTGTATGATCGTTTCCAGGTACGCCACTGTTAATCAATAAATACAAACAATTAAATGTAGTTACTAGAAAGTTAATATAAAAATAACGTATTAAATTAAATAAGAAAGAATAAAGGGTATAAATTTTATATATATAGTATTTATTTATTACAAATATGTACAAAATAGATAAAATAGAATCAGTTTATTATGTATTAGCAGCGCAAATATAAATATTCAGGTAAAAGGAAAAAAAAAGCCCGTAAAAATAATAAATAAAAACTATAAATTTATATTTGTTTTATCACTAAGTTATATTTTATATATATATTTTTAGGATAAAAAGGAGAAAGTTATATCATTTAGTATATTGTGAGAAATAAAAAAAATTTTCTTATATAATTGATACCCCCGAAATAAAAAAAAGAGGATTGTTTTTATTATTATATCTTTGCGGGGTTATATTACTGGAAAATAATTAGTATAATTATTTATATTGGTTTATGAATTATATTATATTTATTAATATTTAGGTTACTTATTTGATTTAATTAACCCCAAAAAAAAAAGTAAAATACTTTCAAAGAATAATTATATATTAATATAATAATAATTAATATTATTAGAATTGTTATTACTTATATTAAAATAATATTACCTATAAAATAAAAAAATACATATTAAAAGAAATTTATATTAAATATATAAGATTTTATACATAAAAAACATCAAGGGTGGGCGGGGCATACGTGGCTAAACGTTGGCACATGGAGAGGGGACTGCAAAGTTTAGTAATATTATCACATATTACTAATGATTTATATATATATAATATATATATATATATATTATATTAATATATAGGACTACTATATATAAATAATACCAATATATATAGTTCATTGCATTATTAATTAATATTATAGTATATTACTATTTATTATGAGAATATAAATTTATATTAATTTATATTAATTTCTTATTATTCCATATATAGGAGATGAAGAGATGAGAGTGAGAGAGAGAGACGCGAGCACGAGTAGTAAGAAAGTTGGCTGAGCGCCGTTGAAAAATATATATACATTATATATATATAAATAATATTATATATATACTATATGATTATTAGCTGGATATATACATATCATATATAATACGTAGGTAATATATTATAGTAATTTAAATGTAATATATATTATAATATAAGTATGAATAATATATACTAATATGAAATAGAATGATGATCTAGCATTATGTAAGGCTATATATAGTAACTATATATATATGGAAATATGACAATTATACTATAATAGATATATATATATTATATACTCAATATAATAATATATATAATATATTATATATATACTATATTCATATATATATTATATATTTACTATTATATATATATATATATATATATATATAACCAGCGTTCATTCCGAAGGCGACACCTTGTACATCTTAAAATCTAGGGATAGCTACCCTAGAGACTTTCATCCATTTCAGAGTGCATGTTAAAGAACAAAAAAAAAATTTCATTAATTATTCACAAGTTAAATATATAATAATATCTAGTAATATAGATTTTTTTTTTTAGTATAATATATTTCATATACATTATATATATATATATATATATATATATATTATATTATATATTATAGTAGTAGTATATATATATATATATGTACCTATATATATATATAATATTATATATATATATATATAATATATATACTATTATTATATATATATATATAACTTTCATCAATGATTTTCTTAGACAGAGCTGTTTGAAACCTCGAAGAATCTTTGAAAATCAGAGTCTTTTGTGTTGAGGTACTCGAATCGCCAATAGGGACTGGGAGACTTTACCCTTCTTTGATATAGTTTCTAGGAGGACAAAATTAGAAGAATAAAAACTTTATTCCCTTAAATGTTAAATAAATTGATTTAAAAATGTCATGTCTCTCGCAATTTTACAATTATTTGGGGCTCACATCGATTCAAATTAACATCACAAGCAACATGCAGCAATCACATCATGTATTCCACTTCAGCATTCATCATAAAATGTAAATTTTTTTTTCTCGTAAATTTGTGATTTTAATTTCATATATACAAATTAAATTTTTCAAAACACGAAAAAAAAAAAAAAGAAAAAAAAAGAAAAAATAAAAAAAAACGACACCAATTCTCTCTGAGTGCCAATAATAGAATCTAGATTTTTTATTTGTCTTTAATATATGATCTTTTATATGTACAGAAGGCATTTTAGAAGGAGAACAGCAAACATTCCTTCAAGTTTGAAAGTGCCAGATTTGTATATTAGATCAAATCTTGAGTAAGTTGCTATAGAAGGAAAATTCAAAAAAGTCCAAAATGCGGATACTAGCTAAAGAAAGAGCTACTTAGGAATCTTTGGTAATTACTTTTCTTTGTAAGTTGGATATTTGATCTATCATTTAAAAAAAATAATAAAGTTTGGTCTTTTTTTTGGAGGCTGCAATATAAGGAGCCCCTTATTTTATTCTATTGATATTTGGATAAACATAATATCGTACATTATAAATTTATTGCTGTTGCACGAAAAAGCTATTCTTCTTTCTTTTTTTCTTTGTTAATTACTATTTTTTATGTCACTAATATTGTTTAAAGAAAAAATTCCTTTCACTTGTTGATTTTGACAGAGTTATTCAATATTTCCATCTAACATCATACTGTTTTGAGGCATCCTATGCCTGGCATTTTAATTTGGAGGGGCGCCAGCCCCGGAGCCCATAAAGAACGAAGCCCGCCCACTGTATGTGTATATACTATATATATAATTTATATTATTTATAATTATTATATTTTTTTATTATTGTTATTATATATACTTAATAGTATTATTATTAATAACTAGCAATATATATTAGCAATATATTATTATATATTACTAGGATTTATTTAGTCAAATATGATATATAGGCAAATAGTATAGTATATTATTATATATATTATTAGAATATATATATAATAGGTATTATATATTATTATATATATTTATATATATTATTTTATAAATATATATATATATATATGACTTCTATATAATATATATATAGTATAAAATAATATATATACAATAATAAATATGCTTATTATAAGATAACTATATAATCTTAATATATATAACTATATATATATATATATATATATATATATATATATATTAGATAACTAATATAATAGTATAATATATATATATATATATATATATTATATATAGGTATATGTATATATATATAAACTATATAGATATATTATATATATATAGTATATCAGTATATATAATAATATACTAGATATAACATGGGGCGTAGGCGCCACGGGGTGGCCACGCGGGGGCGGTAATATGTTTTAATGTTTTTCCCCCCCCCCCGGTTTTCATATTGGCTTGAAAGTCAACTAGCTTTTGGCTTTTTATTTCAGCTAGCTTGCTCTGTCAGTACGGTATATCTCCTTCCTTGAACTCAGTCGTAAAATGTCGATAGCATTTGAATTCAGCTGATAAGACGCTGCTATATATATATTAGGTAAGTAAAGGTCCTGATATATATGTTATATTTATACCATATATTATATATATATATATATATCATATATAAGGCATATATATTATATATAACCTGTATAAATATAGTATATGTAATAATTATTATATAAATAATATATAATCACTTTGATTATATCTTAATATATAATTCATATATATTATATATATATATATAGTGGACAGTATAATACGCTAGTACCATGTAGAGCAAGTTACGTCAACGCTTGGCCCTACAAATAAATGGAATCCTGACATATGTACCATATATATATATATACCTATATATATATACTAAGTATATATAAGTTTATATTTACTAATCATATATATAATATATATATATATATTATATATCAATATATAGAATGTGATAAACTATATTATATTTTGTAATATTATATTATTAAATTATATATACTTAATATAATATTAAACTTCTCAATATATATAAGCAGTAGATTATATTATATATAATACTCATATATATATAATAAATACTATAACTATATATATTTATATATATATTATATATATACTATAATTATTATATATATATATATATATAATTATATAATAGAATAATATAATTTATTGTATGAAATGTTATTATATATATTATACAGTTTAATATCGTATATATTGAGTTTCTATATATATATATATTATTATATATATATATATATATAATAATATATATAGTATATATATATATATATATTATATATATATATATATATATTATATATAATATTTATAATATAATTAACTATAAATATATATATATATTACAGTATTCCTAGTTATTATAGTTAGAACCAGTATGTTTTTCGGTCGTAGAATGAATGAACATTATTCTCTCAGCAGTTCTGGAGAAGAATTAAAGCGTTTTAGATTTGGCAAGTTTTTTTTCCAAATCGAAGGACCGTTTCTTTGAGTGTCAATTTTCGATGAAAAAATCAAAATGAACATTCTTCAGAATTTTTGAGGGTTGTTTACATTTTACAGCACAGACCTAAGCCTATAAAGGCTATTAATTAGGATTTTTTAGTGCTTATTAGTATATATATATTTATAATAATATATATATATATATATATAACTATTATATATATATATATACATATAACTATATATTTAATAATAAATATTATATATAATATAATATATATACATATATATATATAATATACCCAATATATATATATATATATATATATACTATATATATATATATATATATATATATATATTATATATATAATATTATATATATATATATATGTTTAAAAAAAAAGAAACTATGTTGAAACATGATACATTCGAGTGACGTCACAAAACAACGATAATAACAGAGAAATAAAATTTCTCAAATTTTGTAATATTTTTATAATCCTATTCAACCAGTTCTTTGGGAATAACATAATTAATATATTTCGAAGATAAAATAGTGGTTCGAAAACTTGAAAACATTAAAAAAACATTTTTTTACGATTTCATGTGACGTCACAAACTCAAGAATAAAAACTCAAGAACGTTAAGAACGAAAAATAGCAACCTTGCGGATGGAAGAAAAATTCCCGATTTCGCTAGGAAATTTTTCTTCCGTTTGAAAGAATATTGACAAATCAAATGGGAAAGTGAAGAACTTCTTCCGTTTAGAAGAATTCTTGCCAAATCGAAAACGCCTGTCTGATCAAAATTTATTTTGGTAGTAAGAATTCCTTTCAGAGTTTGAGGTTTGAGTTGGGCTTTTTCAGAAGTCCAGATCTTATTTACATAAGAAAACGAACGTTTTGTGGAGGTATTTGCTCAAGGAAGAAAAAGGATATATTGAACTAATGCCGACAAATGTTGATGAGAAATATTACGATTCTTAAGGAAAGTCAATGTACTTCCACTCACCGTTTGTCTGTTACTAGATTCGAAGCATTCCATTCGTCTACTTTATCACCTATATATTTGGTCGAACACAATAGCTGCGTTTCCCGAAGCCCGAGTGTAGCACGTGCTCAAAATCGACTGGGAAACGCTTCGAATTGAAAAAAATTACATTAACTAATCAGAGAACAGGAAATTTGAGTACCTGGAAACGGTCGAGCGCGCCCGTCGGATCAGCTGACAATTGTAAACAATTCCTATACTTATATTTATCTATTTTAATGAAATAATACGATATATTAGTATCCTAATATAAAGTTAACTAAAATTAATTAAAGAAACTTTTTGGCAAGCCATTTCCGACACTGTTTTGTAAAAAAATTTGTTTTGTAAACAAAGTATCCTTCGCAGCCCGCCCGTTTATTAATTCCCAATCGAGGATTTAACACAGCGGGCGCCTGAACGTGAGGTTTAAACATGATCGTAGAAGTGCGCAAAATTGGGGCTCGGGAACGAGCATATGCGCCTGCTGTGCCCACCGGGCTGCAGTCGGGCTTCGGGAAAAGCAGCATGTAAACTCGTCAAACAAATCTGAATCATTCTTACGGTCAAAAATCATTCTTGCAGTCAAAATCCATTGTTTTTTTCAATTTGTGACCAACTTGGAGGTTTTCCTTAGGGAAATCCAATCCATAAATTCAATCCCTGTTTAAACTACTTCTGATTCTGATCGAGTCCAAAAAAGTATTATATGAACGAATCTTCAAACTATGTTTTCTCTTACGGTCCTTTACTGCAGAAGAATTTACTCCCTCTGTCTTCAAGCTTGCTAAGTAGCCCTTGAACCGAATGTGGTAGAAACCACATGGTCTTTTCTTGACTGTAATGTTTCTTTCATATTGGATATTTCTAGCAATACTTCTACGGCTGAAATATTGTCTCTTCCGGTCTCTCTATAACAACTCTGTGAAAAGAAGCTGCCTGGGAATGAAATGAAGCCAAATTTCAGCAAGGGAATTTTCAAAAAACATTTTCAAAACCTCTAGACATTTGTTCTGACTGTCAAAGTATGATTTCAGTATAGGAAATAGTTTCAACCCTCTTCGATAGCAGGCATTCTAAAGCAAGCCATCATTGTTTTGTTGTATCCAGGAGATTTTATACACATCTCGACAAAATCGCAAAATTCCTTTAAGCTCTTCTACTCGAATGGTGGTAAAAATGTAAAAATACTAATATATTTTTACAAAAACAGCAAAGAAAACAGCTTCAACATCACATCAAATATTTATCGATATATATATAATATATAATTATTAT
>JABUQX010056024.1:15000-20491 GCA_015478945.1 Trachelipus rathkii
TATAATATATATATATATATATATAATATAAATATATATTATATTACTATTATATATATATATATATATACTATATACTATATATATATAATATATATATATATATAATATATATATATATATATATAAATATACAATGAGTGTGTGTTGGGGGGGCTGAGCGGACTAAGGATGGATCGGAGGGTGAAAGGTTCTGGCTTAAAATTTGTAAGACCTCGAATAAAAGAAAAAGAAAAAAGGAGGGAAATCTGGTTCCGTTTTCATTGTCAATTACATTCGAAAATATTTTGTACGCAATTAGGAAACTGGTCAACTGGAATTTTTTTAATTTTCATATCATTTTGTTCTTGGACCTTTTTAAATTTTATTCTTATATATATATATTATATATATATATATATATATATTATATATGATATATAAAATATATATATATATATATATATATAGTATATATATATATATATATATATATATATAATAATATATATTATATATATCGGTTTGTGTGTTTGTGTGTGGTGTGTGTGTGTGTGGTGTGTGGTGTGTGTGTTTGTGTGTGTGTGAGTACCGGATAGATGATGGTCTAGGAGGTATGAAGTTCCTCTCTTTTTTTTCTTTAATGGTTTTTTCCTAAATAAGAAAGAAATAGAAAACTGGAAAAGGAGAAAGATTATATTTTTATTATTATTACTATTATTTTATTATTATTAAATTATTATTATTATTTATTATTCATTATTATTATTATTATTATATTATTATTATTATTATTATTATTATTATTATTTTTTAATGCATGTTTTTGGTACTCTTTTTTAGCACTTTTACCTAGTTTTTTTTTTTTTTTTTGGCTCGCGTTTTATATATATATATATATATTATATATATATATAATAATAATATAAGGGTAATTCTTATAAGCAGTTAGGAATCCAGAGCAGCAGAGTTTTAACCAACTATACGGCTAGTATTCGACTCGAAACCAGTCCCTCCGGCTGAGGACCGAATGTATGGCAACCGCGCACACGATGGCGCTACATTGATGATGAGTAAAATTTGAGGTGGGCACGACCGGTGGAGATCCACGAAAAGAGAGTGGAAAAAGAAAAGAGAGGATTTAGAAGAAAGAATAGGAGAAGAACCAACAAACACAAGAGGTTGCAACGAGGAATTTGAAGTTTGAGTGCTGGTGAAGGAGATGGTTCCTGAGTGAACATTTGTTCAGACTATGAAAAAACTTTTTAGAAATAGTAATTTACAAAATTAATAAAATTTAAACAAACTAAAAAATTAGAAATTATTTTAATGATTCCTGAGGAGCACCAAATTTTAATCTTGATTCTTTTTCATATAACAAAAGTTAAATTAAATTAATAAACGGACCAACATCATTTTCGATTTAGTTATTTAATATAAGAAGATAAGAAGAATGAACATTCGGTGGAGTCGGCTCGTATAAGTCAAGAAGGCGAATGGATCAGCACCAAAATGGCGTCCCGGTAGCTCAGTGTTAGAGCACTCGCCCAACTAAGCGAAAGACCGCAGGTTCGTCACTGGTCGGACGTCTGAGTGTGTGTTACTCCTTTCTTGGCTCCGTCTTGCTCAGAAAAAAATTGAGCAGCAGCCCCCTCCTAGATTAGGGCTTTTCCCGTGAGTGTGGCTGTTACTGAAAAAATATATATATATGATATAATATATATATAATATATATATATATATATATAATTAATATAATTTAAATAAAATATTATATATATATTATATATAGTATATATATAATATATTATACTATATAATATATATAATATTATATATATATATAGTTATATACGGTGTGGGGCGGATGTATGTGTATTGGTCTTAAAGCGCATTTGGAGTAGTTACGCATGATCTGACTGTGCGCGTACGATAGATATGAGTGGGGTATGGGAAATGATCGTTAACCTAAATTAAAGACCGGTATGCCAAGTTTTAGATTGTAATTATACAAATTTTTGCCTTACAAATAAATAGAAATATGATGGTTTTAAAAATAGTTTATAACGTTTCTTCATAATAATATATATATTATATAATATTATAAATATATATGTATATATATATACTATATATATATATTGTATATATATTATAATATAGTAATATATATTTTAGTATTATAATATATATATATAATAATATATAATAATTATATATAAATTATATATATAAAATATGGTCGGGGGTTAGGGGTTAGGGGTGGGGGGGTTGAAAAAATGTTCGTAAACCTAATTAAAGACAGGATATTATTTTTCTTTAATGTATATATATAATATATATAATTATATATATATATATATATATATAATATATATATATATTTATATATATATAATATTATATATTATAATATATATATATATTATATATTAATATATAAAATAATGATCGGGTATGGGTTTGTGGTGTGAGGTGTGGAGGGGGGGCGGGGGAAATGTCGTTAACCTAAATTAAAGAACGGTAGCCAAGTTTTAGATTGTAATATACAAGTTTTAGCCTTACATAAATAGAATTATGTATGGTTTTAAAAAATAGTTATAACGTTTTTCTATATATTATAATAATATATATAAAATATAATATATAATATATATTTATATTAATATATATATATATATATATATATTATATATATTATATATCTTACACATATGGTCGGGGGTCGGGGTTGGGGTTGGGTTTGGAAGGGTTTGGGGTTGGGAGTTGGGGGGTGAAAAATGTTTGTAAACCTAATTAAAGACCGGTATGCCAAGTTTTAGATTGAAACTTCACAAATTTTAGCTTAAAATAAATAAAATATGATAAAAATAAAAATAGTTATAGACGTTTATATATATATATTATATAGAATATACTATATATAATATCTATATATATATATATATATATATATATATATATATATAATATATATCTATATAAAATAATATTAATATTACTATATGGTCGGGGGTCCGGGTTGGGGGTTGGGGTTGGGAGGGTTTTGGGTTGGGAGTTGGGGGGGTGAAATGTACGTAAACTAAATTAAAAGACCGGTAATGCCAGTTTAGATTGTAATTATGCCAAAGTTTCGAACTTAACAAACGAAATAGAAAATCTTATGATGGGTCATGTGAGTACTACTGAAGAGACTTATTGAAGTTTCTTTAATATATATATATATAGGTGAAGTAATATATATAATAGTATATATATAATATATATATATATATATATATGATTTGCGTAAGTGTATCTGAGCGTGTAGAGGTGGTATTAGTTGATATTATATATAGGCTATAATATATAATCGTAGGAATTGATAGCTATTGCTGTTCGGAGTGGTAGGTTGAGAAAGTAATTTTATTTTGTGCATATTATGAGCTATGTGGCTTGAGTGATAGTTATTATTAATATAGTATATATAATATATGGTAGGGGGCTTATGGTGGGTGGGGGGGGTTGAAAAGGATAAAATTAAACATTTTTTTCTTAGTTATTTTAATATTAAATTAAATACAAAAAATACAATACAAAAATACAGGATACAATTAAAATTCCTTTTTTAAAAAATATTCTATACATTCTTATATATATTATATATATATAATATATAATATATATATATATATATATATTCTATATATATATATATATATATATATATATATATATATATATATATTTACATTATTTTAGCATCTTTAATACTAAAGCGTCATTTAAAAATAAATTTTTATTATGAAAGCTCGAAATAATTTTTTTGAGAGGTACACCTGCAAAAAGTTTTTTTAAAAAGTATATGATATAAAGGCCACATTTAATAGAATTAAAAGGTTGAATTGCATTATTCAACATTGCAACATAAACTGCCTTGTTATTTTTTAAAAAAAATGATAAATATTTATTTTTTATTAAATTCTTGATAGCCAAGGAGTCGAGGAAATAAAAGACTCCCGGCTTATATTTATATATCGTAATCCAATGGCCATAAGATAAACGTCTCTCTGACGTATTGATAATGATCGCTGTACCAGTTTTCAATATTATTTTAGTTACTTCATCAATTGCCACGATCCCTATCAGTCTTTTCTCTGAGGCAAAGAAAATTTTTAACTCGTTTTCATCCATTTCCTCTTCTTCTTCTTCTTCTTCTTCTTCTTCTTCTTCTTCTTCTTCTTCTTCTTCTTCTTCTTCTTCTTCTTCTTCTTCTTCTTCTTCTTCTTCTTCTTCTTCTTCTTCTTCTTCTTCTTCTTCTTCTTCTTCTTCTTTTCTTCTTCAGCGTCTTTTAAAAATTCACTATAATATTTCGTACTCGATCTACTTCTACTATCTCTTGATATTCCATGTACACTATGATAGAAATAGACAGGGTCAGAGATGTTGCGAAATTTAATTTGATGTCTATTGTTCCTTGTTGCTGGATATTTAGGTGGTCTGCGGATGTACCAGAATTATCCTGGCTAAGATTAAAAGAATATAAGTTTGTGTTAGCAGCATATGATTCGAGACTGATTCCTGCTCCGCTATCCCCGCAGGATATAGTTTTAGCAAACAGTTCATAGAAAGCGCGAGCGCATAATGGTGAACTATTGAGAGGGAAATTCACTTTATAGGCCCTCTCATTGTTTTGCCCGTTCACTTGTAAGCCGAGTTCACTAATCCCGTAAGGTTTAAACTTGAAAGGATTTTTAGAATAATGACCAATGAATGCTGAGTGCTCTACAATCCCTATTATAACCTTTTGAGGAAGAGTCCCTATAACAATGTTAGGTATATTAATGCTCGACAAGCCCTGAGTAAAGTTAAAAACCTTAGTTTCAATTCTCTTGATTGGATATTTAGCTGTACTGTTCAAAAGAAATTTTTCGATTATTTCACTTTACGTACATAAAGATAAGTGTCCAATATTTTGAAAATAGGTTTTGGAGATGCTGAAGTGGCATCTGTCTTGCTTTGAACATTAAGAGCAAACTGGGGTGAAGATCTAGTTAATCTGATACGGGTGTCCACCGATGGTAGAATAAGTCTCTCCTGGGAGAATATATCACCGTTTACACGACCGTAATAGTCGTAGGTCTTGTTTACATTTTTACTGAACCCGTCTACAATTTTGGCTTCATCTTTCAAATTATAGTATCCAGTTGATTGCAGGTGAGACTCCTTAGCATCTTGAGAATAATTTAGTAAAGTTTCAATATAACTTCGATATGGGTAACTCGCAGCTGATGCTCCTAGAGAAGTTTCATTTAAAAACACTTCAATGTTTTTAAAACATGAGAATAAAAAATTGGAAACAGGATATACTACATGTTCGGGACCCGTGAGATCTGATCCATTCGTTTACTAATTTCACTTTCAAATATAAAACACACTGAAGGGTCAAGATTAGTGGCGCACGAAAAACGCGAAAGCGAGCCACGATAAATGCGGAAAACGGTTAAACACCCAAACCCGATCAACCAGTACG
>JABUQX010056025.1:0-7500 GCA_015478945.1 Trachelipus rathkii
AGAGAGAGTAAAATTTTATCAATCAATAAATAAATAAATTATATAAATTAATAAATAAACAAAATAAATAAATAAAACTAGTAAATAAAAAATAAATATATAAAAAAAAATAACAAAAAAAATAAATAAAAAAGTAGGAAAATAAGAGTAAAAATAAAACTAATAAATAAAAATAAATAAGATAAATCAATACATAAACAAATTTTTTTTAATAAATTTATAAATAAATAAATCAATAAATTATTAAATATAAATTAAATAATTCTAAGAATATAAAATTTAAAAAAAAATAAATTAAAAATAATAATTAAATAAAAATATAATAAATATAGAATAATAAATAAATATTAATAAAAAAATAAAAAAATTAATATACACATAGAGTTAATAAAATAAAGGAATAAATAAATAAATAAATGAATAAATAAATAATATAAAAAAAATAAATAATAAAAATAAATAACAAACAAAAAATAAATAAATAAAATATAAAAAATAAATAAATAAATTAAAAAATAAAAACCTAAACAAAAGAAGCGAAATTAAATAATTATATAAATAAATAATTAAAATATTATTATATCTATTATAATATATATATATATATATATAGTATATATAAATTATATTTATAACATTTACCCTTAAATCATTTATAAATATATTTATAAATACATCTTATATATATTATCGCCACATATGGCCCCGCAAGGCCCGCAAAACACCACACCACACCTAGTAACGGATGGAGCTTGCTACATGGTACCTGACCCTCAAATTTGACATCCCCATAGGGGGTGACGTAACGTTCTTCGTCGCAGAGCAAGGGTCGTTTCCATGAAGCCCTGAGGTGTGGTGCTGGTCAATAAAATGGGAAATGATCGAGAAATGAAATCTGGAGAAAGGATTCGGAGAGTCGGAGTCAGAGAAGGAAAGAGTCGAGAAGGAGTCGGAGTCAGACACGGAGTCCGGGTTGTCAACCGGCACCGGTGGCTGGAGCCGGTGTGGTGCTGAGTTATAAATATTCGTCAGTCCCATATTGGTGAATCAAAATATAATATATTTATTACAGGTCCGTAGAACTCTGAATATGAGGGTTGTAAGTTCGTAAAGGATGTCATGTGGGACCCCCGGAGGGGGTACCCCGAAGAAATGCGTGGAACACAAAAACAGAAGAAATGGAGGAAGGAAGAAGGATGAAGGAAAGAGTCTGAGAAGGAGACAGAGTTGGCACCAGCACCAGTTCCGGAGCCGGTGCGGTGCTGAGTTAGTAAACATTCCTTTAGCATCAGACTGACATTTCTATTTTTAAAATCTCGTTTTCTTTTTATAAACATCAACTAAAATATATTGTTTGCTATTTTAATTTATAATTTTCATTTTACATTTATTCTTTGTGTTTAAATTTTTTTTTTTCAAATTTTTATTACTTTTATTTATTTATTTATTTTTTTTTTTTATTTGCTTAAAACATTTTTTTTTTTACTAAAAATGTTATGCTTTTCATCGTTTTATATCTTTTAAACCACTTAGGGCAAAATTTTTACATCTACCCTAAAGCAGTAAATCAGTAAATCAAACCACCCAACCTACCCTCCCCACCCCACCCGTGATCTATTAATCTATTGATCCATTGATCTATTGATTCATGTCATATTTTTTATAACAATAAAAAACTTTTATTTTTTTATGCTTATAACTTATAAATTTTTTACATTTTACATACCCTAAAGCAGTAAATCAGTAAATCAGTAAAACAAACTACCCAACCTACCCTTCCCACCCCACCCGTGATCTATTGATCTATTGATTCAAGTCATTTTGTATAAAACTTTTAATTTTGTTTGGTTAAATAAACATATTTATTATCTACTCAAATTTTTATTTTAAACATACCCTAAAGCAGTATATCAGTAAGTCAAACCACCATCCCGCCACGCTCCTGTACATCCATGATCTATTGATCTATTGATTTAATTAATCTATTGATTCAAGTCATAATTTTTACAAAATTGTCATGTTTTAAATACCATAAAGCAGTAAATCAGTAAATCAATAAATCAAACTACCCCCCTACTCTCCCCACCCTCCTGCTCATCCATTATCTATTTATTCAAGTCATATTTTGTATAACATAACATCTACTAAAACATATTTTATTTCATTTTATTTTCTACTAAAAACATATTTTACTTTTACGCAAAATTTTTTTTATTCATTTTAATGTTTATAACTAAAAAAAACACCCTCTTAAAAGGCAGCGAATCAGTAAAATCAAGTAAATCCAACCACCTCCCCTCCCCTCCTTCCCTCCTCCCTCTCCCCTCCCCCCTCCTCCCACATTCCTATGATCTATTTGATCTTACTTGATCTATTCTTTCAATGTCACATTTCGTAGTATATTTTGGATAAAACATATACATTAAATCAAAGTTCTTTATACACTAACCAACGAATATATGCTAACGTAACAATAGTTTTCACATTTATAAAAGCTAACTATAGTGCAATCAAATACCTGTCTAAGATATAATGGTTAGCAACGACATGATCCTAACGCTCGCTTACGAAACGAAATATAACTGTTAGACATTAACGAAAGTTCCAACACCTTACAACAGTAAAGTAACTAAATAGCCATTGTTACAAAACGTAACCTATTCATACTTTGTCAACCATATCCTCTAAATTATTAATGTTAATTTTACATTAAACATGGTAATATTTAAAAACAAAAATTTACCATAAATTCTCTCAATTATCATAAAGACGCAATGTTGATATATGCAATCGTAACAATGTTTTTTTACGACACTTAAAATAATTAATAATTTAACAAAAATTTATCATAGAATTACCTAACTATCTAATTCTTAGCGAATTAATGTGTCAATTTCATAACAAGTTTAAATCCAACATAACATAAAATAAAGTCTTTGAATAAAATATCATAGTGAAAGTGTAATAGTTTATACTGATTTTAAAGCAGTAAAATCAGTAAATCAGTTAAATCAAACCACCAGCCCCACCCCTTCCTCCCTTACCATGATCTATTGATCTATCAGGTCCCATTTCGAGTATCATTTCGGATAAACCTAGCACACGTAAAAATAAGTTCTTTTATATACTAACCAACGAATATATGCTAACGTAACAAAAAGTTTTCACATTAATTAAACTTACTTAGCATCATCTGAAGTAGCAATAAATAGCCATTATTGAACAACTTAACCAATAAAACGAACATAGGGGAAGAAAACAAGTTTTCATTTTTATAACATAATTTTCATTGAAAAAGAGCGTTATATAAATGCATAAAAAACATATAAGTTTATTTTAAATATATTAACTCATCTAATCAGGGGACATGAGATTCAACATAAACTGAGGCATGTTCTATAAATTTCCTCCAGAGATTCAGACCCCCTTTGGAAGGTATGTAAGTAAAATAAATGTCATTTCTGGCAATCACTGAATATCCAATTTTTCTGGTTGCAATTTTGGTTCAACAGGCAACGCACTCTCCCATCAGCCAGCAGAGATGTACAACTTATCTTATGTTGTAGTTTAAACATACTCCTGTAATACGTCAAATTTATATTCGGATATTATTACCACATTATTTCAGTGTAATTAAGTAATCAAGTATTCGACGTCGTCAGGATGTTGATGTTAACTTTCGTTTTTTCATTTTAATTCAATGGCGTATATTTTCAGATGTCTCGAACTTGAAACTCTATACATCGTATGCCAGAAGGGGAAGACTATCGATGGGTTTTCCAATATGTTGCGTACAGTCAAGCGCCTTTTACATTGTCAGGCGACGAGAAAACAGCTCTATTTTATGAGGAACCTCTCAACTCTCCTACTCAAACGGCAAGATATTCACTCGAATCAATGTATCAGATGACACTATCTCTCTAGCCTTTACTCCAGGCTCCTGTGATATCGAAATATCTTGATGAACTTTCTTTCAACATAAATCTGAATAAGGGTCTATTATTTGCACCTCCGACTGGAGATTCAAAAAATGTATTCTGACTCCATTTTTGGTTTACCGATTCAAATTATAAATGACACATCGTTTGGGATCAACGAATGGTCCTGCGTAAAGATATCACCAACAAGCGTAGAGGAGGGGTGAGACGTCATCGTATCAACACAGGGAAAATATCCTAATGTATGAATACTGATGTGTTTATATTATACGTCCCAAGATGTAATTCGAGATTCATTTCTTTCAACAATCAGAAGAAAGTAAACAAGAATTGCGAAGTACGATGCTAAACCCATGTCAGGGTTCGAAAGTTACGTCATAATCTAGCCTGACAAGCAAGCAACACAACTAATATGAAACAAGTTAGCATCAAACAATGACAAAACATAACATAAGTTTAATCTCTAAACCAGTGACATAAAATAGAGTTCTTTTATATATGAATACTCAAGTTACGTTATAAGTTGTAATATATTTGTGATCCTAAATCAGTTAAATCCAAGAATTCATACTGTCCCACCTGCCGTCCCCACTCTCCCCATCCCTCTCATTTTATGATTTATTGATCTCATCGATTCGAGCCATATTTCGATCTGCAAATAATAGACCCTCTTATTTCATATTTCTGTTTGAAGAATTCGTCAAGATTATTGATATCCACAAGGAAGCCTGGTAAAGGTACAGTGTCGTGTCACTTGCAATATCATCGGTCGACTCGTAGTGATCATCTAGGCGGTGGATCCACCGTTTGAGAGTTCTATATAGCCATTAGATGCTGTTTTTATCCCTCGCGTGACGACTGTACAAAAAAGGCTTCGAATGTAGAAACTATCTGGCAACGCGCTATCGATAGTGTACTCCTCTCGGCATACCATGAAACTAGGTTTCACAGTTCGAACACTGAAAATATTACAGCTTCTGATTAAACAATGCAAACACACGATTAATCACACATCTTGACGACGTCGACTATACTTGATTTACTTAACATACAGTGATAGGCTCATGGGGGTAATCTATTAATACTTTACGAATGATAATATGTGGCTTTACGTATAATGCAGGTAATAGACAGGCAGTCATGTTATGAAGTAGCAAAAATCTGGATACGTTTACCTCTTTCTGGCTTCAGGGAGCTGCGTGCTGTTGAACCAAATCAATACAGTAAAAATATTATTAGTGTTGGCAGAATCATTATTACTTCATCATTCTCTTTCAAAAGGGGGTTTGTATATCCTCTGTAAAGAGAGATCATCAGAACACCTCAGTTTAATGTTGTCCCACTGTTCCCTTGCTTAGATGATAATATATTTTTCAAAATCAACTTATATCCGTTTTTATGTTATTTATATAAAGCTCCTTTCAACTGAAAATACGTTACTAAACAATGAAAAACTCTGCTTTACACTTCCCCTAACTGTCTCGCTTTATTCGGTTATAGTGTTAATCAATGGCTATTTAATTCGTACGGCTCGCTTGTGTTTAAGTATTTATTAATCGGTGAAAACTTTGTTACTTTAGGCCTATATTCGTTGTTAGTATATATAAAAAGTTATTTTTGCTATGTTTGTCCAGAAATGATACACGAAACTGTGACGCTGAGATCATATCAGATGCAAATTGCATCAAGTAGATCAACTGGAACGGTACTGTGGGGTGGGCTAGGTGGTTTGATTTACTGATCTCTACTGATTTTACTCGTCTTTAGGAATCAGTAACTTAAACACTTTTACTATATTTTTTATTCAATATAAACTTATTTTAATGTTATGCTTTCGAGATAAAACTTGGCAACTATTCGCTGGAAATTATGCAGTTAAAGATACGCGTTAATGCATAAATCTTTTGTTACAATATCTATTAATGTAATGTAAAAAACTCTGGTTACGTTTGGCAATATAATTCGTTGGTCTTTATGAAATATATTAGAGTATTTGATGATAAATTTTTGTTAAACTATTACATGTTAATGTATAAATTAACATTGATATTAGTGTGGCGAGAATATCGTTTCTGACAAAGTAGCAAATATGCATTCACGCTTTTTTGTCATGGCTATTTAGCTCTCACTTTTCACTCGTTGTTTAAGCGGGCATATCTCTTGTTATTTAATCAGTTATTCGTCGATCTCGCTGTCTCGGCCTCTTCTCGTCGCTGTCTAGTCCTTATATTCTTAAATTCATGGGTGATGCTCATGTTTAGAGGTATCTAGTGTGCAAAGTTGAATTACGCTTTTAGCAATATAGTCGCTGTTAGTGTAATAAAGATACTTGATTAATTTATTTTATCCAAAATGATTACTCGAATGTGACATGAAGATAGATCAATAATTATAGGTTATGTGGGAGGAGGGTGCTGAGTGAGATAGGGAGGTGTGATTTGATTTAGCTGATTTACTTTGCTTTAGGAGGGGTGTAGTATTCTAGTTTCATTTCGTTATAAGTAAATAATCATTGAATAGAAATTTTTTGTAAAAAAAAAAATTTTTTAAGAAAATAAAATAAATAGATAAATAAAAGTTTTGTGTTATGTTATAAGCATAATTATGACTTGAATAAAATAGAGTCAATTAGAATTCAATTAGATCAATATATCATGGAATGGGCAGGAAGGGTGGGGGCAGGGTAATTGGGGTAGTTTGATTTACTGTATTTCCTGTCTTAGGGTTTTAAAAAAGCTGACATTTTAGTAAAAAATATGAACTTGAAATTCAAATAGATTAATTACCAATCAATAGATCCGAATAGATCAATTAGAATCATGGTATGGACAGGAGGGTGCTGGTGATGGTGGTTTGATTTACTGATTTACGCTGGCTTAGGGTCGAAATAAGTTCACACAATTTTTAATAAAAATATTATTTTTAAAAAACAAAATTAAGAAGTTTTTATAAGCAAAATCATGGAACTTGAATCAATAGATCCCTAATAGATCAATGGATCTATAGATTTAATAGATCAATAGATAAATAGATCACGGGTGGGGTGGGGAAGGGTATGGAGGTTAGTTTGATTTACTGTTTACTTATTTACTTGCTTTAGCGGTAATGTATATTATGTAAAAGAAAAATTAAGTTAAGTACAGCATAAAGAAGAATAAATATGTTTTGTTATGTTATACATAAATATGACATGAATTAATAGATCAATAGATAAATAGATCACGGGTGGGGAGGGGAGGGGAGGTTGGGTGGTTTGATTTACTGATCTGCTGCTTTAGGGTGTGTAGAATACGCACAATTTTTAAGAATATAAACATGAAAAGCATAAATTTTAGTAAAAACAAAATGTTTAACGAAATTAACAATAAAAAAAGAAAATAATAAAAAATAATAATAAAATTTGAAAATAAATTAAAAAATAATTTTAACAATTTTTGTCATTTCGTTGGTACATTTAGCCTCTTTGGCATCAATATATTTTAGAGGACCGCCTATAATAAAGAAAACGAGATTTTGAAAATAGAAATGTCAGTCTGATGCTAAACAAATTTTTACTAACTCA
>JABUQX010056025.1:17500-25370 GCA_015478945.1 Trachelipus rathkii
AAGTAGGAATAACAATTGGAGATAGAAACTGAACCTTACGGAACACACAATAAACCAGAAAAGGAGGAAGAGGCGCCTCTATCAACGAGTGCCTGATATAGAGCGATCGGAGAGAAAATTAGACAAGAGTAGGCAAAGAGAAGGAGGGGAGCTTGGAGAAGAGTAGTGACGGGTGCCATACCCGGTCAATGCTTTGGATATGTCAAGCGCAACCACGCAACTCAAACGTAAGTTCTAATGGCGGAAAAAAAACCATAAATCGGTTAAATAGGAAAGTATATTACAGAGACTCGAACGCCGAATATTATATTTAGTCATGATGTCTTTGTTGTGGTTCATGTGAAATTTAATGACGAACAAGTTCTTATGGGTGTTGTGGAAGCTCATAAATGCTTGATCTTTAACTTTTTTTTTTATTATAAAAGTTTTATGACATACTAAGCACTAGTTTCTTATTCTTAATTATTTCCTCGCTAATACAGATTCATAGAGTTTTCTTTATTTTTTTATTATTATTATTAAATTTTACTGTATTTAATATATTAAATATCTGAAAATTTCAAGAATTAAAATAATGCAAAAGCCGTATAAGTCAATCTAATCGTATTTAACCAAACTAATCATAACCTTGACTTAGTGGCGTGTAAGCAGGGCTGCCGGAGTCGCGTTAAAATAAAATTTTCGTATATTCTCGGACCCGACTCGACTCCTTAAATCCTCAAATTGGATTTGTCGCACTCCGACTCGACTCCGACCTCCCCGGGGGGGACTCCGACTCCACTTGAAACAGAAATTTCGGAGACTCGACTCCGACTCGCCGACTCCACTTGAACAAAAAATTTCGACTCCGACTCCGACTTCGACTCCAGCAGTCAAATTCAAAAATTTTCGACTCTGACTCAGTTAGTGCTTACCAAGTTTACAATAAAACACTCTGTTTTGTTTCCAAACTATTTTATTTTTCATCGCTTGCGTATGCGAATAAAAATAAAATTATTCACTTTTCCAATGAATTAATCATCCAAATGCTATACAGTAAATACCGTAAAGACTAGAGCGGTGTAGCAGATATTCCGCATCCGCATAATTTCTTCTCTCACCCTCATTACGCATTTGATTCGCAATTCCCGCATGAATTTTTTTGCGGATAGCGAGATTAGCGTATTCATTTATGAATTGTTGAGACTAATGTTCCACAAACTTTCTGTAAACGCACGATGTTCAGACTCGGTTGGACATAGCTACGTTCGGTACATGCTTGACGAGGATGGAGAATAAAATTGGAGCTGTCTCCCTTATGCTCGAACAAACACAGAACGGTTTGAAAGCGCCTTGACAAGCCACCATGAGGATAATACATTTTAGGTCTAATATGTATTATCCCTTCTTAAAACCGTTTGAAGACGGTAACTAAGACTATTATTCTCTGAAAATTCTTGTTACGGCCAAGAAGAATTCCTCTTAGATGCAACGATGAAATGCTGCTACTAATTGCTGCTATTAAAAGTAAGCGACTTTCAAAGGTGACAGAAACACACTAATGCTGGAGATAGTAATAGATTCAAAAACTGCTGCACACACTATATTACGCGCCCATCTGCTGCGCAATTAAACTTGTCTCGGATTCCTAGATACAAAAAACAAAATATTTTGAAGGAAACCCACCGTGTTTACTCAAAACCGTTAAAATTTATTTAGTATGCCAATGTGATTAAAAAATGCGCTTGAAAGCCAGAATCAGACATATTCCCAGCTTCAATTTAAAAAGGAAAGATGCCAGAAACACGACACCACATTTTACTATTTGTTTAGTCTAAACCATTGCAGAATCCTGCGCACATGAACGTTTCTTTTGGCTTCTAGCCAGCAAGAAGAGTCTTGTTCAAAGGTGTCAAAGACACTCTGTCATCGATCGAAGATTACAAAAGCGAAAACTCTTGGAATCGCATAAAGGATCAATTGGTTTGATGGCGTGATAATTGTAAAAGGTTTTTTCACATCTGCAGAACTCGGAGGCCAATACTTAGCCATGCCTTAAATAAGTGTTAGCTACGAGCATCCTTTTCAGCGATGTACGATCTCAGTTTACGAAGAAAAGAGAAGCAAACTCTCTTTTGAAAGGGCTCAGAAGCTTTAGTTTCTTTTTAAAACATTATTATGAGCATTTTTAATTTCAAGTATTATTATACTTATACCCTTTTTTCAAATGGGCTTGAGGCTGAAAAGAGATTGGGGGGCAAAAGAGTTTTGGGCCTACTCGCAAATTCGCGAACACAGCGTAGTATAACTATAATATATATATATATATATATATATATATATATACTATATATATTATATATATATACCTAACATATACTATATATATAGTATATATATATATATACTATATACTACTATATATATATAATATACTTATATATAACAACTCCCAGGAAGGGCTTTCGCCCTGTCAGTGGGTCAACATCTTCTTTTGGCCCAAAACTCCTAACCCTATAGAGCATTTAGAAAACCATTTCTTTTCGCAATTGTTTCCGATGCCAGTCCTCTGTGTATAATTTTAAAAAATCGTTGAATACTACTCAGGTTAGCTGTCGTTTCGCGCTGTTCAGTAGAACCAGCATCTTCTTTCATTTGGCATCGAAACTCGTTCACCCAGAGGTCTCAAGAGGATCTTGCTTCTAGGCGCATATATTCTAACACTCGTCCAAGAAGCTAATACAAGACAAAAGGAAAGGGACAGGTTGATAGCTCTGTCCCTAATAACCATTGCGAAGAAAAATCTTCACTTGTCCTGGACAGCTACGAAACTTCCAACCTTCTTATATATATATATATATTATATATATATGATATATATATATTATATATATTATATATTAATATATAATCATATATATATATATATATATATATATCATACTATAATATATATATATAATATATATATATTATATATTATATATATAGTATGTAGATATAATTATAGTATATAATATATATATAATATATATATATATATATATACTATAATATATACAGCATTTTGAATAGATAGTAAGACATATCGATAAGTTAATATATCGATATTTAATGATATCAAGATATACAAATATATATATATATATATATATATAATATATATATATGAAGTACTTGTGGCCTAAGACTCTAAATCCTCGATCCTCAATCCCGGATAGGTGATTCTTTACTATCGTATCTGCGGATATCAAAAATCACCATCCGCTACATCCATAGTAAAGACATAAAGATGCAGGCGCAGAGCAATACATGACAAACAAAATATTTCAGTTCAACAAATTTAATGAAATATAAGTACAGAATTATTTTTTATTTTTATTTATAAACAAGCCATTTAAAATTAACAGTTTAATACTTTCACTTTCAATATAATAAATAATAATAATAATAATAATAATAATAATAATAATAATAATAATAATAATAATAAATAAGTAATAATAATAATATAATAATAATAATAATAAAATAATAAAAAACCGCGGTGGACAAATTACCAACAATACTAATAATTGTAATACTTAACACTAATAATAATGGTAACAATATGAATAATTCTATAATAATGTAGTAATAATAATATAATAATAGTTCTATAAAATTTCGACTCGACTCCGACTTTCCGACTCCCCTTACACAGGAATTTCGACTCCGACTCCGACTCCGACCTCCACTTGCACAAGAATTTTCGACTCCTTCTCGACTCCGACTCCTGGAAAATTGCACGACTCCACGACTCGACTCACGACTCCGACTCCGCAGCCCTGCGTGTAAGTCAACTTAAGAGAACTTACACGGCGCCAAAGTCCAGGTTAGGATAAATTTCGTTAGTTCTGTAGATAAATGTTCCACGGCTTCTTATTTATTTTACCTGTGCATGTTAATATATATATAATATATAATTATATTATATATACTAGATATAATATATATATCATATATATATATATATATATATATACTATATTAATATATATATATATATATATATATATATATATATATATTTAATTTATTTATATACACACATAGGCTCTTAATCCTGAGGTAATTGGTAAGGGAAAGTATTTGTATGGTTTATGACCAAGTGGAAGGTGAAGCAATATTTAGCCGATTAGCAAAGCCCTGCTTCAGCGAGACGTAGTCGGAATGCTTGCACCGCAAGCGTGGGTTCGCATCCTAGTACGCGGCTTTTCCAATGCGAGAAGCATAAGAAGAGTGATTTGTATTTGTGAATAGACTGTTCTTTGTATGTGTTGGCTATGGGTGAGTGAGGTGAGATGTATTGAGCATTAGTGTAATAACACTATGCCTGTAAACTACAATACGTAAATATTGCAGAAAATCTCTTACTTACGACAAATTTTTTGTGTCCGCGTTCACGTGGTCCGAAAACTAGAAAACTTCGAACCCCATACTGAGAGGATCCTGTCTTAGGTGAGCCCAATAGCTGCCTTAACCCACTGAGCCAAAGCGTGACATATAGTATATATATAATATATATTATATTATATATATATATATATTATATATATAATATTATATATATTATTACTATAATTACTTATTATATTATATATATCATATATAATATATATATATATATATATATATAAACTATATATATATATATATACTATATATATATACTATATTATACTATATAGTTATATATAATATATATATATATATATATATAATGGTGATAATTGGTTTAGAAATATCATTTTTTCAATCCAATATCTCAAAAACTACAAATAGCCACAGGGGAAAAGGAATACATTTGCTGGAATGCTGGTCCAACTTTAAGGCGGAAAATGTAAAAAAAAAAAAAAAGAAAAAAAAAAAAAAAAGTATATCTCAAAACTACAATAGCAGTATAGCCGAAAAGAAACATTTTTGGAAATCCTGGCTAAATTTAGATAGGAAAAATGTAAAAAAAATAAAAAAAATAAAAATATTATGCTAATTGAGTATAGTAATATGATTAGAGAGGCTATTTAGGACCTTTTATTGGTTACTCGTTTAAAATAAAAAGACTTTCTATTAAATTTTTCTTTTTTTTCTCTTTACTAAAGAACTTACCCCAAGGGTATACGCACGATGGCAGGGAGTCGGGTCTCTCGCCTTCCGGAACTACGGGTAGGACTAATTCCCCCTCCGGGGGTTCCGGACCCCGCTCTTTGGTATTTGGGATGTCGCGGGGGTTCCTCAGCCCTCCCCTACGGGTATGGAAAAAACGTCCCCCCCTGTGTTCCCCGTCGGCTCAAGCCCCCCTTTTTTTTGCCGTTGTAATACCTTTACAAATAATATATATACTCACTCATACATACATATATAATAATATATATACTAGTATACTTTAATATATATATAATAAATATATATAATATTATATATATATATACGCGTAATATATATATATATATATATATATATATATATATATATATACTATATTACCATATAGTATATTATTAAATTACAAGTCTAAAAAAAAAAACATAGCAATTATTTATTTTATTTATTTATTTCTTTTTTTCTTTTTTACATTTTCCTAACTAATAATTTTACAAGGATCCAAAAATGTATTCCTTTTTCGCTGTAGCTATTGTAGCTTTTGAGATATGATTTGGATTTCATTTTTTTTTTTTTTTTTTTTTTTTTTTTACAGGTTTACGCGCAATAAAATTTTGCCAGGAATTCCAACAATGTATTCCTTTTTCCAGTGTAAAAATATTGTAGTTTTTGAGATATGGATCGATGATAGTTGTCGCTCAAAACAGAATGTTCTGCAAACCGTTCGTCTCTTACCGCCCATTGAAAATCAATTATTTTAAAGCGCCCACCCAATTATTTTTTACTTTACCAAAACTTAAAAACCCCAATGACATTCATTACTTTTATATATATCATATATATAATATATATAGTATACCTACTATATATATACTTACTATATATATATATAATATAATATATATATATATATAATATATATATATATATATATATATTATATATACTAATATAATATATTATATAATTATATTGTTATATAGTATATATATATATATATATATATATAGATATAATATATATATATAATTATATTATATATATTATATAATATATATCTATATACTATATATATATATATATATATATATGTATAGTATAAATATAGGTATAAATATAGTATAAAAAATAAAATTTATACAATCAAACCGGGCAGAAATATGAACTGAAATTACTAAATAATCGATGTTGTGTAGCAGGTAGGTTTTACATTTCAGTGGATTTAAAATATTAAGTAGGTGAAATTACAAATCAGCCATCGCCCCCCGAAACCACTTCAACACCCCCCATTTTTTCTAGGCCCCTTACCGCCCCTCTCTAGGCCTCCAGCGCCCACAAGTGGGCGTGTTTATCGCCACTTGAGCAAAGACTGCTCTAAACCAAATATCAGCTAATATATACTATATATATCACTCCTATATATATATATATATATACCCATACTATGTATATAGTTTAAATATTATAGGATATATATATATATCATGATATATATATAATATATATAGATATATACCCTATACTATATATATTATATATAATATTAAATTAAAGACTTCAAATTTTAAATATACATGTAAAAAAAGTCGCCTACGCCTATTATTTAGCGCACAACAGCACAAATAGTTAGCGCAAAAATCTTCCAATCGCAATTTGTATTCCCGAGTTGTCGCCGTAATAGTAAACTTACCTATAATATTATATATATATATATACTCATATTATATACTATATAATATATATATATATATATATATATATATATATATATTATTATATATATATATATATATATATATTATAATATATACTATTATACTTATATATATATATATATATATAATATATATATCATATATAAAGTTAATAATGCCTTTTGTAAAGATTTTTAAGGATTGAAAGTGATCAGAAGAAATTTTTTTTCCTAAAATAATAAAAATAAAGTAATTTCTAAACAATATACTTGATAAATTTATAAAAATTTCTGTTTATAGAAAACAAACAGCTAACCCCAGTTACATACACTGGTTTTCCTTCCACTCCCTCAACACAAAAATTGGCACTCTATCTTCTCTTTACCTTAGAGCTCTTAGAATTTGCTCCCCTATTTTCTTACAACCTGAAATTAATTTAATTACTTTATTTTCGAAACCGTCATTATCCTTATCATATTATCAACACTGCTCTACGCAGGGCAAAAACACTTGCTATACCAAACCTACAAAATAGAAAACAATCCGAACCTCTTATTCTCCCTTTACCTCCTCAAAAACTCAAACAACTCTATTAAAAAAATAACTTCCAAAATCCCATAACATGTATTTCTTCTTCCAACCTTCTTCTTTCAAAAAAAAAAATTTCTAAACCATCTTGACATAATCTCGTTAACATCTCTCAATGCCATTTCTCCTATCGACGGTAGAACCGCTCTAACTTATACATAGGTGAAACACATGACTTTCCACGCCGAAACTACCAACACCAAAATTATGACCTTCAACATGACAAATCCAACTCCTGGCCCTTACCTTTCATAGAACCACTCACCACTCACAACATTAACCATTAATTAATTGGGACACCCCAATTCATTGGCATTGATTAATTTACACTTCGGAACAAAATTCAAACAGGAAAGTAGTAACCAGAAGGGGCATATCGTAAGCTTCAAATATCGAGTTAAAACCAGATCTTATTAAATACTCTCTATATTGCAGTGAGTGAGTCTCTCACAGAGTATATATCCTTT
>JABUQX010056026.1:0-10000 GCA_015478945.1 Trachelipus rathkii
CTAGAGTAGGTGCATGGGAATTGTTTTATAGGCGTTGTGAGACAGCGCTAATGGTGTTCACTTCTCCGACTTTGTCAGTCCAAATATTTCTTGGGTCTGGAGACAGCTTACCCTTTAAATAGTCAGTTAATGGACCCATTAAGTCTGCTAAGCACGGGAGCATTATTTGCTAAGTAAAACGAAAGTTTGTCCAAATTAGACACCCCTATTTCGTCCCTTAATAGTATGCGGTTTTTTTATTTAGTTCTCTGCATACTTTCCTCTGGATCGCTCTAACACGTCAGCGCTTATTATGATCAGCCGAGATATTTCTGAATTCGCGAACTCCAAAAGTCTACTGCTTTTGCATAACACTGGTATATTAGCATAATTTACAGCTTTTAAACAGTTTCCACGAATTGGCTTTCATGTTCTTCCTGCTGTCTCTGTGAAGTTAGTAAAATGTCGTCAATATATAGCGGTTACAATTTTTTAAGGTCAGCATAGTAGTCATATTTACATTCTTTGTAATGCTGCAGGTGAGTATAGTAGGCCGTCATTGGCAGAGAGGTTATTATTAGAAGCGTTCCAGATTACTGCGTGATTGGCAAAGTATTCTGGCAATCAGGGAATGCAATGGCAAAGGGATTATAGAGGCCGTTTGTGCAAAGTCTAGGTGCCGTGCCTGAATAACCGAGACCTTATTGCGGAAAATAGCTATCGATATATTTGGAATGGACCGTAAGATAGTCTACCTTGCCGTCCCTGTTTATGGAAGCTCTCTAAAATCTGTCACTAGTCTAACTCTCGCCCCTTCCTTTTATGCAAAACACTAAACGGTGCGCTGACTCAGGGTGGTAACTTGTCAGCGCTTTAAACCCCGGCGGCTACTTAATTTGGTTTAATTCTTTTTAGTTCTGTCAATACAGTTTGTAGTGCGGGACCTTCGTGTCCATGTAAACTTATGGAGGGGAGCCTGGTTTATGGGTCGGCTGTAATGGTAAGCAGCGAGCACGCCTAACCTCCCCTCAATATCCCTTCTGGTATAGTTTCTCCACTTTTTGTCCCGTTCCCCCATTTCTGTCTCCATTCACCTCCTTCTTCTTCGTTGATCTGGCCCAGTGTACTGTCACTCATACTAAAAAATTTTCAATTCCCATTTTTCTTCGTTGTGTAGTCCTGTAATGAGAGACCGTTCTTAAATAGGGATTTAAAATAGAGTGTTTATGTTTAAAGAAAATATCTATTAGAGAGGAAAGGATTGGTCTAAAAGGCAAAGAGGTTGAGTCTTAGGAGAGGCAGGCGCGTAAAGATCATGTAGAGAGAGCATTATTTTTAGAAATGAGGATATGACGAGATTGGATCTGGGCCTTGGAATCATACGGTATGATGGGTATCAGGATCAATAGTAATCGTTCTTAGAATCTTATCCCAAAGCCCAAATATTTTCAATAAAAAGTAATACTTATTTTTTTCAATTGCTTGGACATCAGCAAATAAAATTTGTGAGTATATATTGTTATTCAATCCAAGTGTCTAAATTACATTAATCATAGTCATGAAACATTGAAGATTGTTTGGTGCATTTGGGGCTAGCTAAAAATGCCCTAGTGGCCAGCTTTCGACTATGAATGGGGCTAGCACTCCTTGTGCCTTAATCGATCGTTTCCTGGTTTTTTTTTGTTGTTTGTTTTGTGTTTTTTTTTTTTTTTGGTTTTTTTTTTTTATTTGTTTTTTTTTTTTTTTTTGTTTTTGTTGTGGTTAGGTCGTAAGACAGGGCGATCTCGAACCCGCTGATCTAATTAGGTAAAATTTATTATCAATCTCTATCAATACATTATATACTTCTTTCAACCGCCTACTTCATATTTTCAGAGAAGATGGGGTGTTAGATGTGGTTTTTTTGTACGGCTGTAAGAATAATTGCATTGCTCGTCAAAATAAGAATTTAAACATATTACACCCTCTCTCCCAAGAGCTCCGCATTCTGAGCTCGATGATAAATAGACCGTTGCCGATCAATTCTCATATCCAGTACCTCAATAATTATTAAAGAACGTTAACCGACTTGCAATTAGACTTATCATTACATAATGAACTGATGACGATTAGTTCTCTATTTTATTATTTAACTAATGGCCTTGGCAATTTTGTCCTTTTTTATTTCATTTTCCCATTTCAATTGTCGCTTAGAAAGGCACATGCGCTTTCGTTGTTCCGGACTCATCACCGTTAAGCAAAAGAAACATTTTTATTTCGTATATTACATGGAATTTTCATTATTATAGAACATTTTTATTATTGACCTTATTAAAGTTCTCAACCTATTGTTTATATTATTACTATTATATTTTATTAATGTATTATTATATTATTATTATTTTATTTATATTATTATTATTATTATCATGTATTATTAATTTATTATTAATATATGCTTTAATTTATTAATTGTTTTAATATTGCCATAGCTTGTTTCATCTTTAAATTTGTAAACTTGAACATAATTATTAAATGATACTGTTTTACTCTAGTTAGTCTCTTGTCGGCGCCATGCTGTTGCAGGATGACCTTCCATTTCAGTTTCCTGAGTGTGGTGATGATGGGGGTTTGCAGCAAGCCCCTCCCGCCTCGGAGGCTATACTTAGGAGTATTAAAGAGGACATTCTTGCCGTTCACATTTGTACGCTTGAAGCCAATGCTTTTTATGATAGAAACAGACTTTACTAGAAGCATCGTTATTCTGTGAGGCATAGTTCTCATACCTTCGCCGAGGCTGGCTTCTACCCCTCCTTGCATTTGGATGCCAATTGTCTGAAGATGGCTGCCAGCCAGTAGAAGGTGGCTGACTCTGCGCCAGCTGGCTGAGCGACTCGGCCACGCTCTTGGCTGTGTCCAATATGTTTTGTAATTGGTTCAGAATCTTCTGGTTGAGTCTCCGCCTCTTCTTTCTGTGTCGCGTTCATGTGAGTTCTTCCGTGAGCGGGTTATATTGTGTTCGAATTGGTTTCTTCTTGCAAAGCTGATTCACGTTCCCCAGTATGAGGGATCTCTCCGTAATTGGGGCATCGGTTGGAAATTTTTATGTACAAAATTCTTGAAAAGATCGTCGGCTACCAATACCAGTTTATTTATGTCGTTATTCTGCCGCTAAGAATACGAAGGCCATTGGACCTGGGTAGGCATATCAATCAAGAAAGTCTCTTGGGCAAATTTTGGGGTTTTCGTCCACGAGTAAAATCAAAGTTCGTTCCCGTCAACACTTCTTTCACCTGTTAAGAGTAATTGACTTGGCAATGGGTCTGTCTTCTCCATTCCTTTTTGAAAGACATCTTCCACCCTCTGTTCAGGTCGGTAAGTAAGTCTTCATCTATTCATAAATTCTTCAACGCAATTGTTCGGTAAGGGGAATTTAATGGTACGAAACAAGACTGTTGGGGATTTTTTGAAGCTAAAAGTCGGACTGTTCTCTGAGCCATCCATTGTATTCCATTGAGTTGTGAATACCGGCATTTTGTACGCTGACAAACCAGCATGAAGATCGTCGCCCGATCGAATGGGAACGTTGGGTGGAGATGAAAGAGAGCTTCTATTTGCAGCGCGACTTCCCAATGATCGCCTTCTCATATGTACGGGTGACTTATTTCCGTTTCGTCGAGGTGGAGGACTCTTCGACCAAAGAAGGAGTCGGTGATTTTTGGGGTGAGGGAGATTTCCTCGTTAACTGGCCTTTGGGGGAAGTGGGTTTTCCTCTCCCCACCTTAAGACGCGGGGCAGTTTTCTTATTCGCACCCATCTCTGATTTTCCGAACAAAGAAGGACTTGTTTTTTTTTTTTTTTTTTTTTTTTTTTTGTTTTTTTTTTTTTTTGTAAAGCGTTTAGGCTAAAGGTCTCTCACTGGGTTTGTTGCTATGGAGCAAAAAGTTCGTTATTTGAGAGGGCTTTTCAAATTCTTTTGATTTAAAACTGCGAGACTGTTTTTTTTCTTTCACAATTTTATTTTTGTTAGATGTTTCTTCACACAGTATGCCTTAATACTTATGTTATTTCATTTCACCTCCACAGTTATTATTTAAAGCACGATTACAGCAGTTAATTTTTTGATAAACTTTCACAAAATCTTCACAGTATTCAATTACTTTTCACACCGTTCGCACGTGTTTCAGCAAGGGGATTTTAATTATACATAATTAATAATAAGTGTAAGGTCACGATGGGCTTGTCGGCCACAATTCACTGGTATGTTGCAACCAGGCAGGATCAGATAAGTACTAAAATAAATGGGGGTTGATTCAGTGTAAAGGGTTTTTCCTGCTTTCAAAAGTTTTATTAATATTTGCAAGTGCAATATATGGTATGACAGATGTAACATTATAAGAGTAATTGCAAAATGGGAATAAAGTAACTATTATTGAATAGATAAAGTAATTTGATATAATAATGACAGCGGCATCTGCCGGCTTGTGGCCCTATTCTATCTACTAACCCGAACTGCCTCTTCGGCGTCTAAAATCACAACCCGTCGTCGGCGGGGCCCTTAGGGCGCTTCCACAAGCAGCTGCCCCAAACGTTATCTTAGTTGTAATTCTTTAACCCTAAAAATTTGGCAATTCGGTAGGCCATTCGTTGCGGCGGTCCGTAATTGTTCCACTGTATTTCCAAGGAGTTTGAGAGCTTTCGTTCCCCTACTTTTAGGGGCAAAATCATAGCACCTTAGGTGCCCCGCCCTCTTCCTTAAGTTTTTGCATCTGGTAAATCGAAGTTTTACCAGATCATAGTATATAGTACTAATATATAATATATATATATATATATATAGTATATAATATAATAATATATATAGAATTAATATATATATATATATAGTATATATATATAAGTATATATATATATATATTCTTAACGGCCCACACGGAACGGGGGGTCGGATCAAAAAAAAAATTTCACAGGTAGCCTCTATGATACCTAAAATATAGATGTTTAGGGGCGAAATGAATTTTTTTTCCTAGGGGCCGGGTGGGTTTGTGGGAAAAAACCTACCAAAACATAACTAACCCTAAACCTAACCTAACTAATTCACCTAAAGAAAATAAGGTAAAAAAAAAAATCAATCATTCGCCCCTAGAACATCTATATATGTATCATAGAGTTGGCCCCTTCTTATCTAACCGCAAAACCGCAAAGGTACTAAAATGGACCTCTGTCTATCCTAACCGCAAACCGCATTATATACTGGTGGTTATGGGAAGAAGGCAAAGATACGGCGTCAACTTAAAGGTTCCAGTGCCGGCGAGGGGATAAAGGGGCATTTATTCTATTAGTTCTAGTATTTGCTACATATTCTACATTCTATAATCTATATTATATCTCTAGAGTTTGGGTTGGCTTCTACAAGTGCCGAATCTAGAATACGACCTGGAGTGCTTAGTGGTCTAGTGTTCTCCCGAGTTTGGGGGTACGGGGGAGTCAGATTGGTTTTAGGAGATGGGTTGCGATGCTTTCCTATCTATGAGTGAGTACCGTGCCAGCTGGCGCGCCTTTTTCTAGGCCTTTGTCTAGCAGACGTTCCTTACATCACTGGAGATAGTACGAGCGGGTATTCAGTGTCTACTCCTAGGTTGATAAGCGTAGGGGGAGTCGATTGGTAAAGCATAGAAGGTGGCAGGGTGGGTTCCTGGCGTAGATTGGAGTTAGTATGGCGGGCGCACCACGCACCCCCCTTTTGTTTCGTCTATGCCTTTCTAACATCAGGCTGTGCTAAACATTTATTCTGGAAGCTATGAAGTCGATCTGGTGTGACTAGTAATGTTTTGAGGTATGCCGAGTCGATTGCCGCTATTGCGAAGGTGGCTTTCAGCCGTGCGTTTTGTTAGAACGCACCAACATGCGTTTTTCGTAGATGGCGTACCCTTCCGTCAAAAACCTATCAATGAAGGGTTCAACAGGGGTAGGACTGTCTTCAATAAGATTCCTGTAGGTGTTAATTCTTTCCCGAACGCCAGAGTCCGCCATGGCCCCCGGGGTGCATTTATGGGGCAAGACAATGAGACAAAATACAGATTCTTGCAAAAGAGGTGTTAGAGTCATCGAATCTTCTTTCAAACTCTGGCACTTAGTCTTCTTTAAATTTGCAAACATTGTGTGTTCCAATGGTCAAGTCGCTACTCAAAGGGGGGTGGGGTCCCCGCCCCTTAAATTTTAAAAAATGGATTTAGTTAGCTGAAATTTTGTTGAGTGTATAGAAGAGAATATGAATAAATAGAATGGCTAACTGTAAATTAATTTGGCGACCATATGGGGCCGGAGCGGAGCCCGGTAGCTGGTGGTTGGGTGCGCGTAAGAGTTGGAAGTCTGGTCGCGATTCGTACATGGAGCTTAGAGGTGGTATAGAGTGGGGGGTGTTCTTGAGGTGCGAGTGTGTTTTGTCAGACGGGGTAAGAATTCATTTTGGGGTATTTCAGAACCCCAAAGATGAGTTTTGAGACCTCCCCCTCGCGAAGGAGGGTCCCCCCTGCAAAAAGAAGAAAGCTTAGAAGGAAGACGAAAGAAGATGAATGTAGGAAAAGTAAGAAGAGGAAAAAGAAGAAGGAGGAGGCATGGCGGATCAAATGAGTGATTGTAAGTGTTAGGTACCGAAACCGGTGTGGAGCCGGTGCGGTGCCGAATAGTAAAAATGTCTTAACATTCTGATATGTGTACTATTAGTTTTAATACAAAATCTCATTTTGAGATCCATATAACTCTCAAATGAGTCTGAGAACCCCTCATGGGTTTCTACTGAAAAAGAAGAAAAAGCGGTGAGGATAGAGCTTATGGCTGAATCAGCGGTTTCACTCTGTTAAACGATCGCAGGGGTTGGCAAGACGACGCGAACGGTGGCACGCCAGCGCCCGCAAGGCGCGCCCCGGCGCGGAAACGAACGCGAGGCGCACCGGGCAGGCGCAATATTAGCTGCGGCGGAAAGGCGATAAATGTATTCTTATCATGCTTTTTTATATACACTTGTTTATTTTAATAAAAGAATAATATTAGGTTCTTCTATTTCTTTTCAAATAATCGTTTCTGTACTAATGAATACAGTTATTTTTATTCGTTATACTGTTAGAACTTTCTTATTTTATTTAATGACACAAACCCTTGTTCACTGTAAAAAAGGTGTTGTGTAAGTTTAGGGGTGTAAACACAGGGTTTTTTCGGAGAGCTCTTATTTGGCTATATATCCTAATAAGGCATGTTGAGGCAAATAGCCGCGCGATGATGTGCCAGCGCGGCCGTCTCACCTTGGCGTTATGTTCGGGGTTCTTTCGGTCGACTAACGCTTGAGTTGGTGTTCGGCGCGGACGTGGCTTTTTTTTACGGTGTTCAGGCCCTGGATACCAGAGTATATACACGGAGCAGTTTCGGTTGTGTGTATATTATATAAATATTCATTAAACTTTTGGAATATATAGGTAGTAGTGTGTGTTAGTTATGCTAGTATTTATAGGAGTATACTAGGATATATGATAGATTAGTGTTGTATATTTTTTGTGAGAGAGGGGTATATATATTATATAAATATATATTATATAATATTATATCAATAAAGACTTTACATTAAACATCGAGTATTTGAAGAGTATGGACGTGTGTAAATTTATGTTCCGTAGTCCTGCTACTTGTGTCTTGTATCAGGGCCCACAGGATGCGGGAAAACCTTGGCTGTTATTAAAGCATTGTAGAGAGAGATGGAAATTTTTGAACAAGAAGCAGTAAAAATAATATGGTGTTTAGCCAAGGTCTATCAGGAACAAATTGCAAGAATATAAAGATGTAGATCGCTTGCATGAAAGGAATCTATTGACTATCTAATCGTTTTGGGATATATGTGTGAAATGGACATAAAAATCATTGCGTATTGAGATGATTAGATGCAAAGTTACAACTGAGAAAGTAGCTGAAAGTTTTACTGTTTTTCCCAATTTATTAAACACTCCTGTATTTGGTTCATCAACCACAGAACATTTGTTATCAGTATAAGGTAATGAGCCAGATATAGGTCTTTAACACCCATAGGATCTACTACTGCTGGGCAGAGAAGAAGATATGAATCAGATCAATGTATTAGCATCGCAAATGTTCCATCGACAGGGCGTAAAAGACTGCGTTTAAAGGATATAAAGGAAGTAATCTAGTCCATACGCTTGATTGGTAATGGTGTGGAAACTGGGTTCAGTCCTAATAAGATCGTAGGTAGAGGTTGTGCTCCTGTACCTAACATTGCCATTCGAGAATGGTGAAATCGTAATCCAGTGACGCTGAAAGTAATGAGTACCCTAGGTTGTTATATCATTTACTCTTATAAGAAAAATTAAAAGAAGCTGAAAACAGCGAAAAACGTAAACTAATCTGTAATGATGAAAAAATTTCATCCACGTGTGTATGCGAGTTCTGCTTTTGAAATCTTGATAAAAGTGGAAATGTTCCTTTAAAACACAAAGCCTCAGAGAGTGAAGTCTTCGCCGTCAGTAGGGGAGAGCATATTAAAAAACCCGTCTCTGAAATATAAAACATCCTGGAAAAAGTAACAAAGAAGTTACTGCAGAAAGGAGTGGAGTGTTCCGACCGGTTTACTGCGTTTTCCGTCATACGCCCTCTTAATACGAGCTAGGGAGTGGAATATCAGGAAAGAGAGAAGGGTGGGCGGTATGGTTATTCAAGATAGTATAGGTTGAGTAGCAAGCTGAGTTACGGGGTTAGAATACTCGAGGTCAGCATTCTTAGGGCGAGACATACAGACCATTCAAGCTTCTCTAACACTGTCTCAGTACAGTGGGGACTCCTATATGCAACAACCCTTATCAAGGTTACCTTGTGCTCTCGAGCTATTTCCGGCCAACATGGAGCAACTGAGCCAAAGCCGAGTAGTCCAGTAATGATTCAGGAAATATTAAAAAGTACCGAGAGCTGCAACCGTATACCGCCAGAAGGTGTACGATGACCCTTAAAATTGAAACAGATAAAATTATCGCAGTATAAAGAAGTGCGTAGGATATTTATTTCAGCACAATTAACATGCATGAAAAACCGTGCCTTTATCTAAGTAGGGGGCCATACAACGAAAGTGTAATATGTATCTCTAAAAAACTTACATCTATATGCCTCTCATTAAGTCAAGGAGTGTCATTAGGCTTTGAACGGAGATGAGTGTGGGTGGCGGGGTGCCGAGTTGAGAGGTGAATGTGCGATCTGGAAGACCTTTTGGGCTTTAATAATATACTGCTATGAGAGCTACTCAATAGTGATCTCACAGCGTGGACTAGCTTTGATATAGATATTTAAAAGATAAGTTATCATGGAATGATTAGGACAAATCATTTATCGGAGTAATGAAATGGTCAAAGGATGGTATTCGGGTGTGCAATATTGTTGAACTTGAAGCAGATCTCCACGTGAATCTGGAAAAATGGTGCTGTTGCAGGATGGCCTATCATTAAACAAGAACTTCAGACTATCAAACTTTCCCCGAACTTTAATCTTAAATACAAAAAGATTGGCAGACTTGGATAATATCCCCAAGATGCCTAGACCAGATACAAGTCCGTCAGGTACTTTTACGCTTCAGATAAATTTAAGCGTGTTACCAGAGGAAGAATAAGAAAAATCCCATACAGTAAACCTCAATGGATTAATTCGTAATTGTCATTATATATATATATATAATAGTATATATATATATATAATATATATATATACTATATTATATGTATATATATATATAATAAGATATATAATATATATTATATATGCTGTTTATTTAGTTGAAATGTCGATGATTAAATAAAAATATATGATATATAACATGGGTCATATGACCTCCTTAATTTGAATTTCCTTGTAAATATTGAGGTTAAAAATTCTTTTTCTTTTGTTCTGGTGTCTTTCAGACTTCTTAGTATTAAGTTAAGTTTAAGTTAGTAGTTTAAATTACTTTTCAGGCTCTTCTTATATATATATTGGGTAAATTGACTATTCTTTTCTT
>JABUQX010056026.1:17500-20000 GCA_015478945.1 Trachelipus rathkii
TATATATATATATATATATATATAATATATATATATATATATTATATATATATATATATATATATATATATATATATATATATATATTTTTATATATTATATATATATATATATATATATATATATATATATATTATATATTATATAGTAATATATATTTATTTATATTTATTTATATTATATTTATAATATATATATATATATATATAGTATATATATATACCTATATATAAATAATAATATATATATATATTTAGACAACTAAATCAAAAATAAATATATAAAATAAAAATAAATTATATATATATATATTAATGTTTGATATGTATATTTAACTCTAGATCATAATATATATATTTATCTAAGAATATAAATTCATGTTATAATTTTTTTTTTTTATTTAAGGAAATTTTTTATATCTGGTTACCTTAATACTAGATAATAAATATTAAATGCAAGTTGTATAATATTGAGAGCTTTATTTGTTTTCTTCTTTATAATAACAGAAAAAAATAAAATTCACTCTCCCGAGTACTGAATTCTTTACGAGTAATGTGAAATAAAAAGTGACTGAAAAAAAGAAATAATTAACTGACCGCAAAAAAAGAAGAGAAAATTAAGTCTGTCTTTCATTCCGTAATTGCCAGCTTTTATAATTGAGGTTGTTTTAGGTAATGAAAAACAAACATTGGTTTGAATTAACGCAATTATTTAGATGTGAATTTTACTTCTGAGGGCTTGGGCACATATATACGAGATAAATCCAAAAGCTGGAAAGGGATTTTCGGGCGTAAAATTCTGATAATAATACTGAAGATTTCAATGAAATCTTTTTTTGTAAGTTTTGACAGTAATTATAATTATATTAATAATACTAATTCACCGTGGTTTCTTAATTTATTACTAATATGGAAATTAATTATTAAAATAAGAAAATAATACATGTAAAACGCTAAATAATTTCTATATAATAGATAATTGCATAGTTTGATATTAATTTGCACATCTATTTCTACCACCTGATATTAAATTTTTTTGAATGCCAATTTAAAAATTTAACCAAGTTTTTGCATATGACGTTAAATGTCGAAAAGTCATGCACAAAATTTTATTTAAAAAGATATTTCATTTGCTCGTTTTTCTTTTTTTTAATTATTTTATCATTTTGAATGGAGATGCAAACAGTTATGCAGGATATTACATCAACATTAATGATATTGACCAACTTAAACAAAAGCACAAAAAATGTTTGAATAATTAAAATATTAAGTTGAAGCAAGCACAGGACTAGTTTTTCTTTATATTTTTCTTTTCCTTTATGAGCTCTTAAATTTTTTCTTATATTATTAGCAGAATGAGGTAAATCAATAAATTTTTTGCTAACTCCATCAAAATTAGCAATAGGATGAAGATAAGCATCCTATTTTCTTTTATATCATATAGTAGAGCAATTCACCTTGCTCTTCCCTGATGTCACCAATATTTACAGGAAATTTATCTAAATGGCTGCTGAGAAAGTGAAACTGTTTAAAGCTTGCAAATTAATCCTCTTCAAGATTAGTTTCGCCATTTGGAGACTTTTTGCTTCCTTGGAGACTTTCTTTAACAAATAATACAAAAGAATTGCGAGCTCTTGTCTCCAATTCGGTCATTATTTGAGTTAGTGAAGCGGAGACATTTCAGAAGTTTTCATATCTGAGGATCTTCGATTATTATTTATTATTCCAGCTATTTCTATTCTCATCACGTAGACCTGGAAAGTATTTACATATGCAAATAGAACACTTCGCTTCTTTACTTAAAGTTTTTAAAAAATTTTCATGAGCCTAGGTTTGATGAAGGTTGGATAACCTTTTCTCTATCTAGTCAGTGTTCGTGTACAATCTTTAATTACTAAAATATCTTTAATAAAATTAGCAATTACTAAAATTAAATTGCCTTAGCGCCACTTTTCCTTTACTCTTTGTTTAGATTTAGCAAAACAATTCCATAGGCACAAGAAATACTGATTTTTTTTGGTCCCCAGCTCCTTATGAGTTTCATGGTGCAGGTAAATGTTTTTTGTTTTTTTTTTAAATCATCTATTGTTATTACATGACACTAACAATAAATTTGAGTTCTGATGAGCAGAATCAAAAAATTTTAAAAACAAAAAAAAAGTAAATATTTAATAATATCGTACTTTTTTCGCATCGTACGTTTGCACCACCCGAGACAGAGCAGAGCAACTTCACGGGATATTTTCTGTAGTGCAAAACTCTTACCCGAAAACAAGAGAAGATTTGTTAGGGCAAAGTAGATCCATGTAGTCGTTAGAATCGAAATTTAACTGCATCGTTCGTTACCATAATAGATTTAGGACTGGTTTACTGCATCGTTCGATTCATATAGAGTTAGGTTGCCGGTTTACTGCCCTCTAAGTTCAGGTTATGATATGTTTTGTTATGTATGCACAGAATCTATATATGAAAAAAAAAAAAAACCAATACGGAATGTATTT
>JABUQX010056026.1:25000-27500 GCA_015478945.1 Trachelipus rathkii
TGATAAAATGCTTTTTTTTTTTTTTTTTTATTTTCCACAAAAACTGCCATAAAATCTTTAACAAAGATTTTTCAGTGTGAATAAACCGTATCAAAAAATTTTAAATAAAAAAAAAAAAGATAATAATTTAATAATAATTAATTATTTAATAATAATTTAATAGTTATTTAATAATTATTTAATAATAATATTTATGATAATATATAATATTAATTAGTAATATTTAATTATTATTAAAATAAAATAATTTATTTAATAATTAAATAATTATTTAATACTTAATATTTTCTGTAGTGCAAAAATCTTACCCGAAAACAAGAAAAAATTTGTTACGGCCAAAGTATATCCATTATAAAGCTAGGTCGAAATTTGCTGCATCGTCGATCCATATGGTTAGATTGAGTTTACTACATCGTCGATCCAAACACTGTAGTTTAGATTGAGGTTTACAGCCCTCTAAGTTCAGGTTATGATATGTTTTGCTATGTATAAACAGAATTTAGATATGAAAAAAAAACACGAATACGGAACGTATTTTACACGCAAACATTATTTTTTACGTTATCTTAAATTCTTTCACGCATTAGCACTAAAATCCCGTTTGTCTATTCTCATGCAAAACCATGGACGTTATTTGACCTTTCTTTTCATAATTAAATATTTTCAATATTTTTCATACTTTCGCATCTTTCTGCGGTTCCACATCTTAATTTTAATTGCTAGTATCATAGTAATATACGAAAAAAAAAATTTAAAAGAACACCCTTATTTATTCTGCACTGAAAGCTTATAAGGTCATTATATTTATAGGGTATATATATTATATCTTTTATTATTATATAATTATAATATATAATATATATAATATATATATTATATATATATATATATATATATTATATATATATATTATATATATACTATATATATATATATATTTATTATATAATATATATATAGTTTAATAATAAATAAAAATATATAAATATAAATTATATATCATATATTATTTTACTAATACTATTTTTTACTATAATTATAAACTATGATATAGTATATACTGAATTATATATTATTATATCTTATATATAATATATGTATTATTATATATATATATAATATTATATTAATATTTATTATTTTATATATCTATATATATGATATATATATATATATATATATATAATATTATATATATATATTAATATATATATATATAGTATAGTATATATATATATATATATCATATATATATATATTGTGTGTGTGTGTGTATTAAGCTGGCACAGTTTGAGGGTTGAATTTATGAAGTGCTATATTTTATGTTTGAACATTCCTGTCCTCTACAGTGCCACATTGTTAGTCCCTTTTGTTCTTAGCTAACTCAATTTGTGTCTCCAGCGTAGACTCGGAATGCTCAAGGGCTAAGTCCGGTATGCGATCCAACTCGTTTCCTTCATAAATAACTTGCATCTACATAATATTTATGTTTTCACAATTTTTTTTAAATAGGTCTATAAATATCGTTGCAATGGAGGATCTACGAAGGGTGCCTTCTAAAGATAGGCTTTCGTTTGCAACTCCCGGTTCATTATTGCTTGGTGGTTGACAACCTACTGAGGTGGGTATGGTGCCGCTACAAGGTTGCTGACTTGTTTTGGTACACGTTCTATTTTCTTAATTAATTTCGGCAACTTTAGCCTTCATTATTCTAATTTTCATTTAGCTAAAAATTCTTCTTTCCTTCTAAACCACACTGCGTGTTCTAAACCTCCAACATAAAACTCAACAACCTTCTACTTCTGACATTTTCTTTAAATTTATTCCAAGGGAAGATGAGCGTACGCACGCAACGTCGATATCTGTTTTTGAGGTACAAATTTGAACTTTTCAGACCTTATAACTACATTAATCTATTCTGTTTTTGACTTCTGAGGCTCCTAACTATCCTTAATTATTCGACTACCTAAGCTTCAAAATAGAGCACATGGTTACAATTTCCCCTTTCTCAGAAATCTTCATTTTGGGTGATTTCAGTGTTCACCACCAATAAAGGCAGTGTTCGCTACCTTTAATTGCAAGATTTAAATAATGATGAACTCACCTATTCTCTTGTTTCATTGCAACTTTGGGTAGATGTTGTTGTTCCCTATACTACTATCCATTATCGTTTAGGTCACTAGGAGATGGACTCAATATATCAGACCTTAAATTCTATCTCATATCCTAATACTTTAAATCTATTTCTTCCTACTTTCAATCCTACTTCTTATATTGCTGAACTTTCCTAGTCTTGGTTCTCTAACCACCTTCTCATTTCTGTTTGGGTAACCCACAAATTTAAATATTAAAAATTTCGACCTTACTGAACTGTAACTTACAAAAAACATGTTTTACTATTAATTGATATTGAGATAGGAAGCAAAGGTAAAAGTTACCTGCAACAAATGAAAAAATAATCGGATTAGCATCAATGCAATTCCATGTTATTAATAATTTG
>JABUQX010056026.1:30000-32500 GCA_015478945.1 Trachelipus rathkii
AACAATGACTAACACTCTTTAGCAACCGTATTCAGTCTACACTTTAAACCGGTGTTCACCTACAAATGAAAGTAACTACAAATAATAATGCGTAGCGATAGTTTTCAAGGTCTATTCTTTACAAATTTGTAACGAAGATGCATATTTTGCATACCAATTTGTGTTCGTTATTAAGCCATAACTCGTTAATCTTTCTGATTCCGACCTATTTTGATATAACTTTTATTCTTCAAATGACTTACGTAATACACCCTTAAAGTTTGGAACATTCCTCCCGAACACCCTGTATATATATATATTATATATATATCAGCATCATAGTATAGGATATATATATATATTATATATATATATATATATATATATATATATATATATATATATATATATATATATATATATATATATATATATATGACCAGCATCCCGAAGAGGTCAGGCATGCAACTAGAAAACTATAACATCTACAGGAAAATAAATAACATTTGATCTCAGCAAGCAATTTCATCGATGAAACTTAAAAATTATTTTATTCTAATATTTATTAATAACACCTTTAAATATTAGTAATAATCTTAGATCTGGCATGCGTACGCTGTGATTGACCTTGAATCCCTGCATTAGTACATCACGAGAGCAAGAGTTGCCAAAATAGTATTTTATTTTTACGCTTTGAGAAAATGTTATTTTTTCTTTTATATCCTTTTTAGGGGTTCGAGCCGACGGAGGACAGAGGGGGACGAAGTCCCCCGTCGTCCCCTGGTAGGCCGAAGAGAAACCCCGACTCTATCCATCGTTCTTGTTTCTTACCCGTGGGATATTCTTAATTAAAAAAGAAAAAAATCAACATTTGGCACCTTTGCGTGCTCCCTCGAGTACTCGAGCTAATTCGTATTCTCAAAAACCGTAATTTTTCCATTTTTAACAATTTTAAATTTTAAAAAGCGTTATTTTTTTTTTTTTTTTTATCTGTGTTTTTTTTTTCTTCCTAAAATAAAAAATAATTTTTATTATCGTGTAGCTGTTATAGTTTTTTAGTTACATGCATGTGTCTTTCGGGATGTTGACATATATATATATATATATATATATATATATATATAAAGATATATATATATATATATATATATATATATATATATATATATATATATATATATATATATATATAGGAACTTGTCCTTTTAAAGGTAGTTAAACGATATATATCGAACGAACAATGTAATCGATTTTTTTCGATTATTTCAAGGCAATAGTGCGACAAGGTTGCCAATAATTTTTTTTTTTTTTAACTAAAGGAATACCCAAGATTAAATAGCAAAGATGGAAAGAGTCAGGGTCTCTCGGCCTCAGCGGGGGACGACGGGGGGGGACTTCCCTCCTCTGTCCCTCCGTCGGCTCAAGCCCCTTAAAAATATATATAAAAAAAAGAAAATTAAAAAAAATTAACATATAAAAATTAACATGATTAATTAAAAAAAGTAACTTGTGGAAATTTTCGCGCTCTTTCTAATGGAGTTTTAGCTAACACGTGACTAGGGTTGGGAAAGGAAAAAAACAAGCTCATTTTTTTCCGAAAAACACAAGTAAAAATTTGTTTATTTCGTTTTTTTCAATTAGGTTGTGGAATTTACATGTTTGAACAATTATATTATAAATTTTAGCAAATATGCTCTAATTTGGACATTTTTTGGTTCCAATATCCAACAAGGTGGAAGCCCTTGAGTTTGTGTACAAAATTTTTATAGGTTTTCCATATTTTTATTTTATATTCTGAATTTTGATATTCATAATATTTTGTTTATGGCTTCATTAATGTTTTCTTACTCTGTTTCAGCTTTCAGTAACATTTTTATCATAATTATTTAATCAGAATTTAGAAATGACACGTGCAAAAAGTCGTGTGACTGTACTTTTTAAGGAAATAAAAGGTAGCAAAGGCCCTCGCATAAAATATAACTTTTGCTGTGGAGACGTTGCAAAACTAGTATTTATTGCTCATAATCTAGAACTAGGAAATTCTGAAAATTTGCCAACTGAGAGAGATGATTATGCTAAGGCAGCTAAGCTTAAAAGTCCTGTTACTGGCCCTGCTCCTTCACCACTGTCATTCTCACACGATACTTCATACGACTGGAGATATCAGACTTATCAGTCATATCAAAATTAAATGTGGCTGATCACGCTGATGAGCCCAGTGATAATGAGCTTGACAGTAGTCACAGCACAGAAGTCAGTACTCAGTAGTGATTGGGGTCTGGGGGAGTGGGGACTAGTGATTAGTGAATCAAAAGTTGATATTCCAAAGCCAAATATTTAATTTAGTCATTCACTCATCCTCCTTCATTTACAATCTTGGTATAATTTTAATTTCAATATTTATTTCATTTGCATCCCCAAAGTCACTTTTGAGTTTTGTCATTCAGACTCATTCTATATAAATATAATATACATTAATATTTAAAAGTAAATTATAAATATGATTATATGATACAATGTA
>JABUQX010056026.1:42500-48437 GCA_015478945.1 Trachelipus rathkii
GGTCTTAGTGTTAGTATATATTGGTCTAATGGATCTAATTATATTTCGGTTCTTTTTCATTATGGCTTGTGCAATAAGCTCTAACTCTTCCCATTCTTCAATTTCCTTCAGTTCTTGAACTATCTTGCTAAGTTTGTTCTCATTACCAATTGACAAACAATCTTCTAATAGATTTCTGCTATTATTTCCGTTATATTCTCCTGGTACATAATCATCTAAATATACTTGTATTCTCGTGAAATCTTCATTGTTATTTATTAAATGTGCTTTAATTCTGGTGAACACTTCTCTATCTTTAATCATTCCTATGTGATCAAAACAGTTGTGGTCAAACAAATCTATAACGTCACCTACTTCCATTGGAATACGGTATTGGACTCGGGTTACAACCCAATCAATTAGTTTCGTTACTAAAATCTTTATCCAAAATTGGACAAGTTCTTGTAATATTTTGGGAATTGGTAATAAGAGACTGACCTGACTAGATATCACTGTTTGTTTCCTAGTATGTATCCTGTGCATCGTATCAAATTCTGTTTCAAAGGTTTCTCTTGATGCCTTTTCTTGACGCCATTCACGTTCCAAGTTTCGTCTTAGTATCATCTTAGAACTGTTAGTGACGATCGTCAGTACTCCAACTTTGATAGCTGCAAGATCCGACAATCTTCTTGGCGTAGTAAAGTTATCAACTTCCATCTATACTAAAAATGATTATAATTACAAAAAAAAATATAAATTCTTAAACTAGTGGTTAAACCTGGATTAGTTTTTGAAACATACTTAAAACTAAATATAATGAATAAAATTATAAAGTTCAGGTACATTTGCAGGTCTTAATTGGGTGCAATTAAGTACTCTAATAGTTTCGTGTTACGAGTATACATGGGAAACTTAAAATTAAAGGTTATAAGTATATAAAAAGAAAAATCAATAAAATAATATTTTTATTGCAAAGTTTATTATTACACATATATTAATCAATATGTACATACAAAATAAAAATTCGACATCTTTCCTTTAAAGTTCCTTTTCAGTTTCACTTTTAGCAATAGAGATAGTAATGAACTAACTTTTACTGTCTTTATCACTAAATGTGACTCTTCTTATGTTTTTGAATCTGACCTTCTTCGCAGGTGGATCTGGCTGTTTTCTTGGAGGTAGATCTGGTGGAACTGGACTGGTGAATTTTTCTGGCAATTCTGGTGCTGTATGATCCATTCTTTCGGTTCGAGATGTTGACTGTCTCGTCTGAACAGGTGATCTTTCTATCATTGTATACTGGTGTTTTGGTCTATATGATAAATCCTTTTCTTTACCTCTAGTTCTTCGAGTAGGTTCATCTACCGGTTGTGATACTGGTAATGCTATAGCTTGTTCCACATTACTGGACATTTCTTCTGTTCTTCCGAATATAGGTTCATTTGGTTCCAATGTAGCGTGTTTTGTTTCATATTCTTGTGTTGGTTCTGCTACTGGTTCCATATTTTCGTTCACAGCTTCAGGTGTTTCACCTTCCATATTGAATTGCGATTCTTCCGTTATATTTCTGTTTGTTTTAGGAGTTCTCAAATAAATTACTCTAGATTCATTTTCATCATCATTATTATCTTCAGATTTTTCATGATTATTACTTTTATTTTGTTTTCCTTTTCTTAAGTTAACGTTAATTTTCTGTCTTGTGTCTGAGGATATATTTATATCGGTTTCTTTATCAAATTTCTCATCTTTTCCTCGAGTTCTAGCTACTTTAAAGTTATCAACATTTACTCTATATATCTTGCCTGTAGTAGGATCTCTTAGAATATATGTATTACTATTTTCAAATTCATTTCCATAGCCTTCAATTCTGAAAGGACCTCTCCATTTTCGGAACAGTTTAGGTGATAGGTGTGGTGGTTTGATTCTCTGAGTGTACACCAAATCTCCTATCTTTATTGGTCTATCTTTTGCCTTTTTGCTGCTCTGGGTTGAATACTTTTTAACTTCATTTTCTAATGTTACTCTGGCTTGCCTTCTTATCTCCTTAATTCTTTCATATAATTTTTCTATCTTTTCATCCTCCTTTATAGGTTTAGGATCTGTAGATTTTATTAAGGCTTCAGTTGGTATGTCTGACGGCATACGCTTAGTGTAACCATAGAGCAAAAAATGGGGATCTGTTTTAATGCTACCGTTGTATGTATTATTTATAGCTGCTTGGGCCAAAGGTAAATATTGGTCCCAATCGCGCTGATTATCTTTTACGTAACATCTCAGAAAGTTTGCTATATTTGCGTTTGTGGTTTCTACCAGACCATTTGAATTGGCGTGGTAGCTACTTATTTCTACCTTTTTAATCTTAAACTTTCTGCATATACCTTTCATGAGTTTTCCTACAAATTCCAATGCATTGTCAGAGATTACTGTATCTGGCACGGTGTGGCATACTACTATTCTATCAATAAAAACATCTACAATCTTATCACTATCTCTCGATCTTAATGCTGCTAATTCTACATATCTTGTTAATTGATCTTTAAAGACGAGTATATATTTATTCCCTTTCGATGTGGTGGTTAATGGACCCATAATGTCCATAGCAATCTTTTGGAACGGTTGTTCCGCTAAAGGATATGTTTTTATTGTTGCCTTTTTAGGCTTAGAACCTTTCGCTTCTTGACACGTATGACAGCTTTTACAAAAATCTTCAACTACTTTTCTAATATTTTGAAAATGATATCTCCTCCTTAGTTTTTCTAGAGTTCTCTCTGATCCACTATGACCTTGTATTGAGTGAGTCATATCAATGGCTATATCTATCAAAGATTTGGGTAACCATATTTTATAGTTTTCTTTTATCTTTATATAAATCATATTTTTAAAGAATTTCAAACCTTTTATCTTTTTACCCTTTTTTAGTTCTTCATATTCTACCTTCATTTCGACTGCCTTCTTTTGTTCTCTTGAAATAGTTGTGGTATCTAACGTTAATATTTCATCTGTTTTACCTATATCTTTAATATTACTAGTAAACTTACCTTTATCTGTTACTTTATCTTTACTATTGGAGTTCTTAATTTTCTTGATTTTAAAACTATTATTTTCTTTTGGATGGTGCTCTATCATACTGAGTTTTTCTTGTCTCGTTTCTTCGGCTCTTATTTCTTCATCATCTATTTCACCTGTGTCCGGGATGTATCTGGACAAAAAATCTGCAACTGAGTTCTTCGTACCTTTTATATGTTCAAAGGTTGGATTGAAATCTGATACTGTTAAAGACCATCTAGCTAATCTAGCCGTTGGATATTCTTTCTTAGTGAATATTGCTACTGCTGCTGAATGATCAGTTTTCACTTTTATCTTATATCCATATATTAGGTTCTTAAACTTCCTCAACGCAAAGATGATTCCCAAACATTCCATCTCGGTAGGGGCATAATTCTTTTCCGCTTTTGTCAATGTTCTGCTTGCAAAAGCTAAAGGTAATTCTTCTCCCTTTTCATTTTCTTGCAGTAATACTGCACCTAATCCGTGGATGGATGCGTCGGTCACTACTATAAATTCTTTATCAAAATTAGGATATTGTACGATTGATCTTGCTAACAGTAAGTCTTTTAACTTTCTCAATGATTTTTCTTGTTCCTCTCCCCAAATGAATTCTTGTTTCTTCTTGAGTAGTTTGGTTAGAGGTTCGGCGGTACTTGAAAAGGTCGGTAGAAGCGTGCGGAAAAACCCAAAGAACCCCAAAACTGAACGTACCTCTGGCACGCTAGCAGGTGTCCTGATTTTCGATAGAGTTTTCAGCTTCTCAGGGTCTACTGTAACCCCTTGACCAGAAATCAAGTATCCTAAAAAGACTATTTCTTTCTTGAAAAATTGGCATTTCTCCAATTTAACTTTGAAGTTACATTTCCTCAGTGCATCAAAAACTCTTGATAGGCTATTGTAATGAGAAGGTACATCTCGAGAGTATATTATTATATCGTCAATGTATGATAGACAATCTATACCTAGCAATCCACTTAACACGAGGCTCATCACTCTACTAAACACAGCGGGTGATTGTTTCAGTCCCATTGGTAGTACTCGGGGCTGCCAAGCTCCTCTCTGCGTTCTAAATGCTAGTAGGGGTCTACTCTCTTCGCTCAATGCTATCTGGTAGAACCCATCGAGAACGTCGACACAGCTGAATATACTAGCTCGTCCTAGTGAGTTCACCGTGTCCTGAATGAATGGAATGGGGAAGGAGTCCCCTATTGACCATTTATTGATCTTCCTATAGTCGACACAAATCCTGGGGCGGCCTCCAGACTTCTTGGGTATCACCAGCAAGGGACTACTGTGAGGGGACACTGATGGTTCAATCAGGTTCTTCCTCAACTGGTCTTCTGTCCAGGTATTAATATCGTTCACGAAAGATCTTGGTTGTTGATACTGTGGAGTGAACAGGACCTTTGGGCATTTCTCATCTAGTTCTAATTTAAATTGATAGTTGGGGAACTGCCCTATGGGGTCATCTGCCAGTCCCACAACGTCTCTGTTTTTCATGAGAAAATCAATAATGTTTTCAAGTTCCTCAGGTCGTTGTAACACTCGATATTTTTCTTCGTCTTTCGTCAATATCTCTTTGTAGGTCATATACAATTCTCTTTCTGATAACCCTTCGGTTATTGTGTCTTCCACTTTTTATAATCTTTTCTGGACTCTTGCATAGTCTGTGCGTGTATCTGCTTCATCATGGTATTGCGTGTTGCATTGACTCTTTCTATTTCTGTATGATTTCTTCTCAAGACTGGATAGGCTGTTGTTATAGCTTCACCCTTTATTATTTCAATAGGGCGGCTCCCTAAATTAATCAGCTCTATTATTATTTTACCTTCCTTCACATTTGATAAGGTACTCCGTATAAAGATGGCTGCGCTACCTCTAAAGGCATCAGTTGGTACTGTAATTACCATGCTGTTGTCAGGTAATTGTTGCGCTTTTTCATCTTCAATTTTAGCTTCTAAAATATATTTATAATTAGGTATGATTCTTTTATTATTATTAAGTTTAACTATACACATTGTATCTGTATCTTCATATAAATTAGGTTCTCCATTTATTTCAGGTGTGTATTTATCTAAGTTTTTACCATTAGTATTTATTACCAACAACTTTTCTTTTATTCTCTCTTTATCTGCTTGTGACATATGTTGTTTCATGTCAGTTTGGAATCGAGAGTTTTGGGCTACAGTCACTTCTGTTGAGGTCTTTAAGCTCTTCCCAATCGAGTGCAATGACTGACAATCATTGACGGACTCTGGGACCCATGTATCCCTCTCTTCCTTACAGACATTCCACAAAGTATGTTCATCTGCACATCTTTTATCTTTAAATTTATGATGTGTCTTGTGGTGATTGTTCTTGTAGTTCAAACTTGTAGTTGAGTTTGATGCTTGTTGGCTGATCAATTCCAAGTTCACATCTACATCAGTACTAGCTTGATTCCACTCGAGTTCACTAGCGTATGGTGTTGTGGTATTAGACGCCTTACGTACCATTGGCGTACACACGGGTTGTGTGGTTTTAGTTTTAGGCCTTGAACCGCTATACTGACCTCTTAACGGGTGCAGAGGTTGCAAGCACTCCACATCTTGGGTGTGTTGAATGGCTGAATTTTCAGTGTGGGTTGCGTCACTCTTCCATCTTCTAGCCCTTTTACCATTCCTCCTTCTCTTTCCATTCGTTTTGGCATTATTGAGGTACTTCGGCGGCCGTTCCTTAGTATCTCTATACCAATTTGAATATCTATGAGAGTTTCGGTATGTATTGTGAGCATTGGATGGTATGGTGCGGTACCGTACTGTGTTGTCACCATCAACCAAAATTTTATTTTCAGAATCTTTTCTATGATTCCTCCAATACTTTCTCTTCCAACTACGGTTGGGGTTTCTGGCAAATTTTCTAATACTATTG
>JABUQX010056027.1:5000-10000 GCA_015478945.1 Trachelipus rathkii
TCTCAGGTTTCCTATGCCTCTTCTTCCCGTGATTACGCATGATCGGGTGTAAGGGATTCTGAGATCTATGAGTGTCAGGAAGGCTAGTATTCCGATGGCATTCCTCCCCGTAACTCTGAGGAGTAAGCCTGAGCTGGCCCCCGTCTCGATCACCTACTCTATGCCTTAATACTGTACATTTCTCAGTGCTGGAAGCGCTCATATGTCCAACCAATCCCGAAAAAGTAGCCGCTCTGATCCTTCAAACTATCGTCCTATAGTCTTCTCACTTGTATTCTATCTAAGATCTTTGAAATCCTTTTCAACTCTCATTTCCCTGGATCATCTGAGTCTCATATTCCTTCTTTCAGATCATCAGTATGCTGACGCTCGAAGTCAACTGGTGACATACTATCCTATCTTACTGATTTGTGTCTTCAGCCCTTAGGGACTAAGTGGGAGTTCTTGGGTGGTGCACCGATATATCAAAGGTCTCTTTAAAAGATCGAGTATGGCATGCGTCGCTACTCCTGGACTCCCTATTCCTATTTTCTCCTTCACTTTGTTCAGTAATTTAAAAGTTTCTTGCTAATCGTTTTATATCAGCACTCGTCTGTAGGGGGGGACTTCTTCTTCTTTCCTGTTAATTAGACCTTCAAGGTTCTGTTTTATCTCCAACTTTATTCTTTACTTTCCATCAACGATCTCCTCAACTGTACTTCTAACTCTGTTCACTCTTATGCCGATTGATTCCAATGCCACATTCTTCTATCCATTTTTAAATTTATTTATTTTCATCTAGAGTTGCCTCTCGTCTTCAGTAGCTTTCTGATCTCTATTCTGCTGACCTGATGGGATTTCTTCAGGCCTGCCAACCTTGTGAAATTCAACTCTTTGAAAATCCAACTACTTTTTTTACATCTCCCTCTCAAAACACCTCCTAACTTTCTCCTATCTTTTTCGACAGTTCTAACGTCTCACCTGTTGACAACATAAACATTCTGGGTCTGAACATAAACAATTATCTGGAAACCTCTATCACAACGGTTGGTAAGGTGACGTCAAAGAAACTGGGAGTTCTGTTCAGGTTGCGGGAATTTTTTTCTTCTGCACAGCTACTCCAGTTATATAAGGGCCTTATTCGCCCTTGTTTGGAGTACTGTTCTCACATCTGGGGGCTCCGGCTCCCCTTCTATTGGACAGAGTTGAGTCTAAAGCTAAGACATTAACTGTCCTTACATTTTAACTCTCTTGACCCCTATCTCTGCGACGCAATTCTGGAGCACTACTTTCTATAGTACTGCCAAATCTGCAGATGCTCAGAGGATGGCCACCTCATTCCACCTCCATTTCGTCGCCCTCGCAATCCAAGGGGTGCCATGCTCTCGCATGCATTTTGCGTGAGCAATTGAAAATCCCAGACTCGTTCGTTGTGGTGCCTCCTTCTTTCCAGCCACTTCTGTTCTATGGAACTCCTTGCCATCTTCTGTTTTTCCTACTGTATTTAATCTTCCTCTCTTTAAAACCCACGTCTGCGCACACCTGAGAGATTTGCGTTAGGCTTGGCTTGGGTGGGCTTTCCGGTATTTTATTTCCTGCCCCATATATTTAAGTTTAAAAAGGATTTATGAATTTTAATGTATTTAAATGTAAATGTGAGCTGAACATTGTCCTGTCTATAGTTCTATTTCATGATCGTTTTATTTATAAGCTTTTGATTACCATCTTTGTATATTAAAGTTTTATATCTTAGATCTTTATATTGATTACTTGATTTTGATTGTCTAAGTGTCTTTTGCACTCAAACTTATTATGATTTGTTATTATTATTATTTTATATACATTTTAGCCTGATGATGGAAATTGTGTTTTTCCGAAACGTCGTTAATTTAATAAAGGTTTCTCCATGTCGAAGGCCCTGGTGCTGCTTTTTATCCTAAAATTAAAAATTATATATATATATATATATATATATATATATATATATATATATATATATATATATATATATATATATATATATATATATATATATATAAGTTTAATTAACTTAATTAATTAATTAACTTTTAATTTTTTCCTTCTAAAACTACCATTTTGGCCGGAAAAAAAACCATAATTCTGCTTAGGGTGCTATCTGACCACTGCCCGGTAAATTGTTACTATATATATATATATATATATATATATATATATATATATATATATATATATATATTTTATTGTATTTTTATTTTTTTTTTTATATATATATATATATTGTTTATTTATATACTTATATATATATATATATATATATATATATATATATATATATATATATATATATATATATATATATATATATATATATATATATATATATATATATATATATATTATTAGTTTACTACTTTTTTACGTAGTTGTTATATTTATTGTATCTATTATTGCACCTATAATGTTTTTTTTTAATTTCCAATTGTTAAAACTATACGGATCACTGACATCACAGTATTTACAAGAATATATAAACAAATTAATAAAATTTATAAACGCTGTTTGTATCAAAAGCTTTCGTCTTTTACAAGACCTCTTCAGTTTGAGCGTTATATTAAAACAATGCGAGAACTAATTCTTCAAGCACAGTAGAGAAGATATAAAACACAGTTTGTAACATGACAGAGTTGGACATTTAACCAACCATCTAGAATTTTTAAATTTTTGTACAATTTTTGGAAGATTGATTTGCAGGTTTCTTTTTTTATAAAGTGCATTTTATAATTTAAGTAGAAAGCTAATTTATTACAGTGTAAGACATTTTTATTCATGTCAGTACTTAAATATTCACCAGGGAGGAGTTTTTGTTATCATTGATTAAGTCGTTTTTGTGTTGATAGTGTCTCCGGTCGAGTCATTAGTCTCACCTATGTATGTTTTTGGGCAGTGGTTGCAGGGTATTGTGTATATGCATTGTAGAGGTTCAGGGGGTGGTTTTGGTGGATGAAAAAGTTTTTTTAAAGGGAGGGCATTGGTGGAAGTGAGCGTGATGTTTTGGGGTATATATTTTTTAAGATATTGAGTGTTTTTTATGGGGATGGGGAGGTAGGAGGTGTTTTGAGGGTTGCATGTGGGGGGGGGAATGGTGTTATTGCTATAATATTTTGATCGTGCCTTTCGGTAAGCTTTGTTTATGATGTACATGGGATATTGTAGTTTTTGGAAAGTATTGCGGATTAGTTTCTTTTGTTTGTCGGGGAGCATAGGCGGAAAGCTCTTAAATATAGTAATGTGAAGGTGGCGATTTTTATAGAGGGGGATTGAGTGGAAAGCCAGTGGATGTAAGAGGGGTTGGAGGTGGGCTTTCTGTATATGGAGAAGTTGATATAGAAAGAGTTGTGCCATGTGACTAAAACATCAAGGAAAGGTATTGAAGAATTTTTAGATGTTCCAGTTTGTATTGTATAGTAGGGTGAATGTTGTTTAAATGTTGTAATATTGAATTTGGGTTTATGTTTAGGGGAATAGCTATAAAAATATCGTCAACATACCTGAGCCATGTTGTATTGTGTAGTAATGGGTTTGGGGGATGAAGTTTAATTCTGCAAGTTCCATATGTATATAATATATAAAATAATAAACTTATCCTCATATTCTCTTACACCTTACGAGTCTATTCTTCTAGGCTACGTTCTCTCTTTCGCCCTAAGCAACCCTGACCCTTTTCTCAAATTCACACACGACTATGACATATGGAAAAAAAATTACAAACACACCGACTGTAATACAGAAATTCTCAAAGCTTCATCTTTTCCCACATCTACCAATCTCTACAAACCAAACAACTACCTGACATCTTCCATCACGCCTTACATAACCTACAAAAAATAAAAATATAACCATATCTCACTCCGACAAAGGACACAATATCGTAATACTAAACACAACGTATTATATTTTCAAATGCACCACCCTACTATCCGACACCAACACTTACACACGATTAAACACAAACCCCTTAAAAAACCCCTTAAATTTTTTTTATAGCTATTCCCCTAAACATAAACTCAAATTCAATATAACAACATTCACCCTACTATACAATACACACTGGAACATCCAAAAAATTCTTCAATACCTTTCCTTGACGTTTTCTTCACATGGCACAACTCTTTCTATTTCAACTTCTCCATATACAGAAAGCCCACCTCCAACCCCTCTTCCAACCACTGGTTTTCAACTCACTCCACCTCTATAAAAACTGCCACACTCACATCACTATATTTAAGAGCTTTCCGCTTGGGCTCCCCGAAACACTTTATGAAAGAAAGAAACTATGTCCGCAATACTTTCCAAAAACTACTATATCCAACCCACATTATAAACAAATCATGCCAAAAAGCTAAAAATAAATACTATAATCCACCCTCAACACAAAACAATTCCAATGACCAAAAATCATTTCTACCAATACCGATGTCAAACACACGCAACATAAAAAAAACACATACCAAAAAACATAACACTCGCACCATAAAACTCCATCTCTCTTAAACAATCTCTCCATCCCCCTAAACCAGCACCCAACCCCATACAATGCATTTACACAATCCCATGCCATGACTGTTCTAACATACACATAGGTAAGACTAATGACTTCAACCGGAGACACTATCAACACAAAAACGACTTAATCAATGATAACAAAAACTCCTCCCTTACTATACATCGGTCTTCACACAATCATAAAATTCATATCAACAACATGATACCAATGCATAAAACCTCCAACTCCCATCTTAGAAAACTCATAGAATCCCTATATATTTATTCCTCCAAAAACTTCAACTCGATCCCAGGGGAAGTAAAAATAGATTTCCTACAAAACAGTATAATAAACTCACATTCCCAACTGGTCAAAAGTATCAACAACAAAAATCACCCCCTAATTCCAAATTCTCCCTCTGTAAAATAGAAACTTCCCCCTCAAAAATCTTCTTCCTTTCTCCATATTCTTTACTCTCATATACGAAAATAACCTA
>JABUQX010056028.1:5000-17500 GCA_015478945.1 Trachelipus rathkii
TCACATTGTCAGGCACAAATGAGTTAGATGGATGTGGATATATATAAGTAAATTGAAAGAAAGATGGTGAAAGAAAAATAGCTCCTTAGTCGAGTTAAGTGGAACTAAAAGCAAAGATTCAAGCTAAAAGTTTAGTTTTATCAAAAGATAAAACAATCTATCACTCGTCAAAAGAAACAGAAAGAACTAATGAAATTGCAGATGATTTAGAGTGAAATTGTTTGGCAAAGCACAAGAAAGAAGAGAAACCATTAAAGGAATATTTAAATTACTCATGAAAAAGGAGTTTTTTTTTCAACACAATAGACAATAGTTTGCTTTAAGGATTCCTTGTTGTAATAAAATGAGCATAGATATGCTTAAGGGACTTAATGTCTCTCTCTCTCTCTCTCTCTCTCTCTCTCTCTCTCTCTCTCTCTCTCTCTCTCTCTCTCTCTCTCTCTCTCTCTCTCTCTCTCTCTCTCTCTCAAACCATCCACTGGGCGACCAATACATTTATAACCTTTTATTACTTTCCAACATTTTTCTTTATAAATATACAATTTATAAAGATCGGCTTGTCTTTTCAGTCTTGTACAATATGTTTAAGGACAATATATATTGTATAACTAAATACAAATAATAATATATATATATAATATATATATATATATATTTATATATATATATATATATATATAATATATGATATATTTTATTATATATATATAATATATATATTTAATTAATATATATATTATATATATTATATAAAAATATATATTATATATATATATATATATTATAATATATATAGATATATATTATATTATATATTATTAGATATAAATATATGTATATATATATTATATATAATATAATATATATTAATATATATATATAATATTTATAATATTATATATATAATATATAAAATATATATATATATTATATATAATATATATATAATTAATTATATATATAATATATATATATATATATTATAATAAATAATAATAACAATATATATATAATATATATAATATAATACATAATAGTAGTTATATATATATATATATATATAATATTATATATATTATTATATTATATAATATATATATATATATATATATATAGATATATATGATATATAATATTAATATATATATATATATATAAATATATATTATATATATATATTACTTATTAAATTAAAAATCTTATATTTATATTAAATTATTATAATAAAATCTATAATTTGTCACTTTATGTCATTTCAATGCACTTTCTCACTATCTACTTTCTATTTCACTCTTCACGTACAAACCTCTCCTGAAATTGAGTAATATATAATTAAATATACTTAATATATATAAATATAGATATTATAATAATATATATATATATATATATAAGTATATATATATATATTAATATATATTATAATATAAATATATATATATTAATCTCAACACTAACTCCGCAACTCACCCATTTAATCATTATGTTAAAAACAGATATTTTTTTTTAAGCGTCAATAAGGCTAATATGGAGTTTAATATTAAACTTTATGATTATAATTGCTTGCTTTTCATCACATTAATCTCTTTGGCTTGCTACTACGTTGTCTTATGTAACACTGGCTTTCGTTACGTAACTTGACTGCGCGATCTGCTGACGGGTAGAAGACGCGTCACTGCTGCGGTGACAAGCGGCGGCGCGGCTCTGGAGGTGCGAATACGGCTAATACTGTGTCACTCAGACTTTGGTGAACCCTACCTCTAATGGGCGTTAAAGATGCCGACGACTTGACGAATGCGCCGTCGTTCGGCGAAATACTAGCTGTTGGAGCCTGTATGGGGCTTGAGAAATACCGCCGGAGGGGTGGACGAATGGCGCGGCTGACGAAGACGAAGCGACGCTCCGTGCGTACTGGCGGGGAGTATATTGAGCGACGGTTTATTCGGGAGAATCTCATTCAATCTGTCACACCGTTAGGACACATTGAGGTGAAACCAAGGGCGTTGCCTAACGATCCATAACGCACTGTTTGGTAAGCAATGAGGCTAATGGGTTACAAGAGAATGAGCTTTAGTGGAATTATCCTCTAGGTATAAATTCTGTCTGCTAATCCTTGGTGTAGAACATACATCTGAGGTATAATGTTCTCTCGATAATCGTTCATAGAACCCATGGACCAACTAGGGCGCGGTGACGCCAGGAGACCCCCTATGTAGATAGAGTACAGGAAAAGGCAGAGAGTTGTTGCGGCCAGAAATCAAAAGGAGAAGACTGCGCCATCCGAACTTAACCTTGACACCTCACGTTCCCGTTACCTTGTGTTAACACGACAACCCGCGCGTGAGCCGCAGTAACAAATAAGGCCTAGACCGCCGGAAGGAGGATCGAGAAGCTTTCCTACTTAAACGCAACGCGCTGTACACAAACTCGTATGTTACTCCTCTTGATAAGATATACATATAAATATGGAGTAAACTAATGTAATAATTAATCAGAAATAAAGGATTCACAAAAATACAATCAAATAGAATTAGTAAAAGAAAAATAGAAGAATACTGTAATCATTTGGGTGCGTACAGGAATTATTTTTACATAATGTTAGCCCGGTGACGTCAGGACAATAATTCGACATATGAATAATTAACCAACAATAAGAAAAGCAAGAGAATACTATATTGGCTCTATTGTTACAATAAGAAAGATCTCTCAAATGTTCTCTCTGCTTGTAATTTAACTGTCAGTTATGTTTCTCGGTATAAAAGTAATAGCATTTACAAACACATAAAATCGCCCATGGGCAAGAGGCACAGAAATGCCCAACCACTGTCTGGTCCATCTCTCTTCGCTCTGGCCCAGTTCTCGCCTGATGCTGTACACCACTACCTCATCAATTAGATATCGCTTTTCTAAACTTGTTCTCTCCTTGCTAAATCTCATCATATAGCTACATACACTATCTTGTCCCACTGACAAAAAATACTATAATATATACTGAAATATGAATTTTCTGATATTATGGCAGCATTTAGCTTGTGAATTGGAGAGACATAGTCACAACAGGACATCTCGTTAAGGAAAGTGCACCATCGTAGGAAACGTATATATCGCCAATGAAATAGAAGAGTCGATAAAGAGACTGTGGAGAGGATGATCACAAGTTTGAGATACGTATTGAACAGATAATGAAAGGCGGTCTTATTAAAATGATGTATATGATGGAACGCCGATGAAATTATGAGAAAAGATAGGTATGAACCTCGCCTTGACCGCACATCTGCGTAAATGATATGAATACTTTTTACGGAAATGAACGAGAAAAAATGGAAATATTTATCCTATCCATCCGACATTCAACATCTTACGACCACTTCGTCATCAAACTCGGATTGGTGTCAGTGCAGAATTTAGACGTCTTTCTTTCCATCCATTCTCCAAGGCTTACGCGGGTATAAGCTCTATTAGTCAAAAGCAGCTGACTCGATGAAATTACATAGCGTGAGCAGACTCAAGTGAGGTAGATAGCTGCATTGTCGCCGAAGAGCGGTATATAGGAGTTTTCTGGGAGTGTTAATCGTAGAATAGGTAAACACGACAGTCATCACCGTGAGCGTATATACTTTGTAAAAGCTTGAGCCAAATCTTGGGCTTGTTCATGAATTACAGGCGAACTAACTCTCTGAGGAGGGTAATAACGAGGTCAAACATCTGCTGAAAAAGGATCGGGAGAGATGTGTTTGGCGCGACCTGAGTAAAGAATTGAACAGGTGGAGAAGGTTTTTCTGCGAGTACTGATATACTATGCCATGTGTACTCATGGAAGTTATTGAATGATAAACGTGGTAAAGGTGAAAGTGATGAATGATGGAGGTGGCATCGTTGTGATTGTGCTGCTTTTGGGAGCGCTATGACCTTTATACGTTTAGAAACAGATACCACTGGCAAGATGAGGAGAACAGTACTCTAACAACTACTCAGGATGAGAAAGAGAGATGTGATCTCGTAATCGTGTTTTCAAAGTTCCTTTGCTGTCTCCTCCTATGAGCCACTTTCCAATGATAGTAATGCAGTATGATTCTAATTTACTTGAAATAGTATTCTATAAGCTATTCTGGGACCTGTATTTACATAAGGTTCCTTTTCTGGAATTGGCATAATATAAAAACTTTCTGTATGGAGTATGTGTGGATAAGTATTGGGGTTTTCTTTAGCCCACTTTACTAATTCCTTCTCTGAATCCGACTCCTTTCTTGTTCCTTATTGAAAGTTTCTTTCGTTAAAATAAAATCTTTTCTTAAGTAGCATCGGTTTCTTTCCTCTTAAAGATTGAAATTAATACATTTGGAGCTTTCAACTGGGTGAAAATAACTGCAACCCATAAATTCAAGTGCAGGGATATGTTTGTTTCTCTGTCTTATATTTGTATTAGTAGGATAGTAAAAATATTCTATGACCCAAAATAAATTCCAACGGGCATAGCCTATCCCGTTTGTGGCTTATACGAAATATAAAGCAAAGAGTTGGTATCAGTTAATATGTGGATGTAAACTCGTGAACCAAACACCGATATTTTTAAATTTTGACGTGAAAAGATGCACAAACAAGAGCCAAACATTCCTTTAATCTGTATGGTATCGTAGTTGAACCTTGCACTGCCTCTTAAACACTCTTTGATACGAACGATAAAATGGGGCTTTTCTTGCCATCGTCCACAGTTGATCACACAAAACTAATGAAAAGTTGCCATAGGCGTTCAAATCCTTGTTACTAGTAAGAATGCCTTGGTCACTAATAATCTGGAAAAGTTAACTGAGGTGAACAACCAATTTCTCTTTTAAGAGTTCAAATACTAGTTTGGGTGTTCTTCCTTCCATTCAAAACTTAACATTTTTCTATAGTTAAATTAGTTATAAATGGGTTACGTAAATAATTCATGCAAAATCACTAAGTTAAAGCGAAAAATACAACGAGAAAAAAAACCTAATAAGATAGTGTTTACTTTAACTACACTTGTTGGGAGGGACCGAAACGTCTCAGTTGATTCAATCTTCGACTGAGATCTGGTGAAATTCTTACTGCCTTCTATCTTTAACCCTAAATTAGAGGAAGTGATCGAGGTTAGAGAGTAGATAGAAAGAAATGCACAATTTAGTCAATTTATTCAATTTGTTCTCTAATGCAGTAAAGAAACTTTCTTTAAGTTATTCAAAATGTTGTTTATATTTCTGGCGAATGATTCAAACATGCGATCTAAAGATATACTTGAGCGAGTAGAAGTCCCAAGTAAAGTGGGATTGATAACGGGTCGAACTTGCAATGTCCTTGCATAGGTAAACGTAGGGGCATTTCTATGCCCGAATAAAAATCTGGTTGGGGGCTGATTAATCCGAGCCGTGTGCGGATTAGCAGGTGGAGTCTGCAGGGCCACCTCGACTTGCAAGTGAGTGGTACGCGAGTCTATCAAGTCACAGAGACTTGTAAAATCGATACTAGCGCGTTCCTTAGGACGGAGAAAAAATATTCGTCTAGTGAGGGCATGATTTACACAACCTGGCACGCTGAAAGAGTTTAAGTACCGATAGTCAATGCAAACACGAGGTTTGTTTGAATTCTTTTTGGCCACCACCAGTAGCGGAGAGCTATGTGGTGAGTAACAAGCCTTAATGTATCCCTTTTTCAATGCTTCATCTGTAAAATTATCTATGTCTTCCAAATAGCGATGTGGGAGACGATACTGTTTTCTAAAAATGAATCTTTGGAGCATCTGTGGTGCTAAGTTCTATTTCAAACTTCTGTATGGACAAACAAGGGAACTGCAGTTCATGCGTCAAAAAAACCGCCTTCTTGTATTCTCATACAAGCCCAAAAGTTCTTCAATTGGTCAGGTTCTGTAAAATAGATACATCTGCATCTTCTTTACTTAAAATTTTTTCTGTGTATAATTTCTCTTTTGTATGCATTTGTTCAACGGTGTATATCTGACAGGATTCTTTTGATTCAGGTTTACTATACAAGTAGATCCTAACTGCTTATTCTCTGTGGCATTAACCATACATTATTAAGGGATAAAGAAATAATTACTTATTTCATGAGATGATAGTTTGAAAAGGATAGAGAGATCTGCCATTTTCCTATGTTTAGTATTGCATATATATGAAATATAACAAAAGTGGTTCAACTAAGTCAAACCTGCAGGTCACTAATAGAGATATAGCTATAATCGTAAGGAATTCCACCTTCCACTCTGAATTTACCATTAAGCCACTAGAACAGCGACATACAGTCAATATGTCAGACCAACAAATTAGTAACTAGGCCGCTGGAAAAAGCAGGTGTTTATTAAACACCTCCATGTGTCAGAATCTGTTTATATTCTCAGCCTCTTGATGTCTTCCTTCAGATAACCATAAGATGGTGAGCACCGTGCTATTGTTTCTTCTATGAATAACAATTGAACTATCTATTTCTAAATCTGCATTAGGCGTTGTCCCTGTCCTCTATCGTGAGGAAGTTGTGTCTTTTTCGCTTTCTGTTCTCTTAAAGTGAGCTACGATAAGTTGTGTTGTAGATGACGATTTTCCAGAAGCTCCTCCTTTTTTCAACCATGAGCCTTTCAGAGTAAGATACCATAATAATTAATATCATTGCTTTATAAAATTTATTCTAATTGAAATTACTTATTTTCAGTATAGAGCTTTTTAAAATTAGTTCTCTTGTAGCTTTCCAATGATAACATTTATACTTATATTAATATATTCATCTTATAGGATGCTTTTCAATTCGTAACCTTATTAATTAATCTCTGTGTAGGCTTTACAATTGAGCCTTTATTAATTACTGATTAAAACGATATAATATTACTATATATTATTTTATGATTAAACAATGTATCATTTCATTGATATAATATTATTATGAAATCTTCTTCTATGATTATTAATACATTCTGTTTTCGTGTAGTCTTTTCTGATCTTGGACTCAATGAGGAAATCTAACTTCCATTATGTTTGAGCATATAAGATTTTGGACTATTTATATCATTTATACCTCTTACTTTAGATTATAAATAAGTGAATTAAAAAAGTCTAATGGTTATAGAGTTAGAGTGTAAGCCAAAAGAACTGTGTACCTAATAATATTCATTTTCAAGGCATCCAGTGCTCTCAGTTTTACCACACTTAAAAGGTAAACTGGTGTTAATTACTGTTGGTGTAAGATCTCAATAGTAGATCAACTCTCATTATAAGAGTAGATCATCTGTGTCTCACAAAAATCCCTTGATGGAACTATTGAAATTAAACTAAGTCCGCTTTGTAATATGGTATAGTTAAAAATCTTCACTTCAAGATTCGATTCCTTTTAATCTTATATATCCATTGAGATATCAAAGGCTATAGCTATTGTGCTTCTACACTAGTAACCTATGGAATCTATATCACCTACGAATCTGGGGTTCCTGATGAAAGTAAAATAGTATAGTACAAGATAAAATAATGACATCCAATTATTGGGGAAGCGTCAACTTCTGCTGACACCAAGAAACTGATCCATATTATTTAAGCGTCTCATCTTCTTTAAGCTAGTAAGAGTTACTTTTCTTTAGATATAACGTGTGGTTTTTTCAGTATCTTCAATTTAAATCATTTGCCGGTTACCTTAAATAAAAAATTAATTTCTTACTCTATGACAGAAGAGATCCTGCTGCTAAAAACTGTATCAAATCTTATGCATTCATCTTAATCTTCGCGTCCAAGATATTTATTTCTTCATGTCTGTGATCAGCTTGATGATGTAATCAATTATGAACTCTAGTTTGTTTTCTAGGGACTCTTACCCTGATTAAGCTATGCCTCATTCTATGAGTATATGAGTTTGATAATATTCTTTATGTATGTTATGAAATCATTTATTATATTATCTCGACTTTGATCTAGACTTTACCCCTTTTATTACAAATAGCTAGTGGTTTAATATTGATTATAAATTACCTATGTTATTTCATTTCTATTTAAGAGGATCCAACAAGGCGCATATACTATACAATTATAGACGTCGAACCCCTTGTGAAGTGCGTGAATTTCTAACATACTCGCAATATGTTGTGTTTCCAACACAGTTTTGAAATGTATGACCCTAAGAATTAGAGACTCACATATTTAGACAATATATCATTGTACTTTAATCTCTTTACTGTAAATGTTTCTATAACTATTTCACTTGTGTATAATGATTCTATATTTATATGGAGAGAAGGCTTGTTCACTTTTTTGCAATGTAAAAATTTAGAAGTATTCACTTTATTCTCACCATTCCATGCTCGTTGTTCTTCATGAGAAGCAATGTAAATGAATGTTCATTTACTTTTCCTATAATATTCAACGACATATATTATATGTTTTAGTATCATCTCGCAAAAATAGTGAGAGACAAACTCATATCATAGAGTATTCTATCACATAAATAGTCGTTGTGTTCGGTTATGCGATAAGTTTGATAATATAGACTCACCTGTCTACAATGTGGACTTAATGTATTTCTCTAATATTGAAGGTGTCTAAATAACTTAAGAGTACCAGAGAGGATTAAAATCTCTATAATTACAATATATATCTACATATATAGAACATACTAATTATATAAGTCATCTAGGTAAACAGACTCCATATTCTCTCTAACTCACAAATAATCTCACGTAATATAAATTAACTATATATAATATAATAGATATAACTGCATAACACAAGAGAGAACAGAGAACTCATACATATAACACACACAGACATAGCAAGTATTAATGTCATGATTTCCCACAAGAGATTCACTATCAATCTAACTATAGAGATTCTAAGTTGGAGTTATATTGTGAGTGCTATCTCTCAAATATTATAGATATTTCTACTTCCACAAAAATAGGCAACAGCATGTGTCTCATATATTCACGACATATATCCAGAATAACTACTTTAATCGGATCAAAGAAGTACTTTTATATCCTAAAAATTAAAGGAGTGGAGGGGTTTATTAATCCTAATTATTATATTGTGCATCAATAAATCCACTTAGTAATTATAACAAACTAAAACTTTTTTGTTTTATTTTTTTCACCTTTCATAAATATATTGTCTATGAGACTATGTGCTGAATGAATAAATCATATGAAGATTATGCGTAAAATTAACAAAGTCTTAAAAGAGGTCGATCTTATAACAAAGATCTATCCATCTCATCTCTCGCTCATGTCTCCCTTACTCGAACATATCTCTAAACGCTTGCTTAATCATATCTCATGTATATTAGTAACTCACTGTCAATCTCTCACATACTCTAATCTTCTCATACCTCCTCACTACTCCTCTCCTCCTCTCGCTGTATTCTTCTCCACTACCAATCTTTAAATCTCTCTGTAGTGTGCGGCGTGGATAACGCTGTTGTGAGATAACAATTGGTTATATATTAATATTATATAATGTTCGAAGCGTAATACCCTCCATAATGAGAGGGCCATATGCGATATGGAATTAATACCGTGTTGCGTTGTTGGATTGGGTAGTTAGCAGTTACTTAGTTTAGAACGGTTAGTGACTGCATACTTAATAAGCGTTAATTTAAATATTTATTTGGAATGGTCCCATGGATTATAGTGATGTATTGAATTTATCCAGTATAATTTATCATTATAAGTTTTAACCCTGACCCCAAGTTTCATTAACTTCACTTCGTTATATTATTAAAAATTCTTGTATTGGCTCATTCAGGAAGGATAAATGATCTATCTATTTATATTTAGAAGGGAAGTATGTAGCTACCACACCTATCCATCTTTAATGTAAGTTAAAAAGTATACTAGATCCAAACATTTGGAGTTATTTTGGATACACAATTAGTATTATTCTATTTAATTTCATGTCTTTCTAACTTGGTTGATTACCTAACCCATGCTGAGTTTCTGTATGGGATTTGAATGCCATGCATCAATATTAAGTAAGGGAGGAGTGAGGGAGTAAATATAATGGCAAGGGAAAGTCCCATATTCATTTTGTGCTGTATATTCCTTTTAGCTTGGTATTTTAGCTCTGAATAAAGTAAGGTTAAAATCTTTTTTTGTTTCCTATTGATATATATATTATCGTTATGATCATGCTTCGATATCATCCTTATAATTAATATCTTCTATGTGTTCTCTTCTATTTATATATATATCATTACACAATGTTTTCCATCTCAATGTTCTCGTTGATGTTCTTTTAATTTATCTATTAGTCTTATTATTCATCACTCAGGATCTACCTTACTGTAAAGCTCCTATTAGATGATCAAACTGTACATACCGGCTATATAGCCCTTAGAACCAAGGTACATATAGAATGAGAAAACAATGTAGAAGAAATATTATAGAAGACTGTTAAGAACTAATTGGTTATTAAAACATAGTCTGATTAATCTTTAATTAAAATGTATAATAAATATATTAAATAGTTTGTACTGAATTATTAAACAAGATGTACCTATTTGTTGTGGATTTGAGATTGTTAGAACATTATAGAAGTTTCTCAGCTATGTTATATAATGTCCTCTGTTTCTATTGAGTGCTTGTTCTTAATTACAAATCAAATTGTCTTTTTGTAAAATATTTAAGATAAATATATTTTAAAAAGTCACTAGAAGTTTCAAAGAATATGTTTTGTCAATATAATATGTCCAAATGAACTGTATTTTAATAATATTTTAAAATAATTTTCTATGTTAATAGAATAAAATAGTAAAAGATTACACTATTATTTCAAATAAGAAAAAATAAAGGAATATATAAAATAAAGCGTTTGGTATTAATAATATACATTTAAAATTATTTTATATCATAATCGTATCTCTGTATGACAAAAAAGTAGGTTCGTCATATAGAAATATGTATATAGTGTTTATAGTTCTTTCTGTTCTAAGTAATATTATTGTTTATTAATACACTTATGATATTATCAATTTCAATAACCTTATACAACATAGTCTATCACAGATAGTCCTTCCTATTAAATAAGTATTAAAACAATAAACATTTAATAACATATTCACTATTCAAATATAAAATTTATAATTTATAATATTACTTATATAGAAAATGTCGGTAATTATTTCCATGAGTATTAAAAATAAAAAATATTTTTCTTCAATAATTGTAAGATGGAAATATCAAAGTTTCTTCATTTGATACATGAGTTAGATAGTATCTTCTAACATAAAAATTATATATACATGAAAAAAAATATAATATAGAATATCTATCCTTTGATTAATCACATAAAATAACTGTATGTAGAATATCTCATAAATAAGTTATTACGAGTCATATCGTATTTTACCCACTCACCCCAATATTAGTTATCATGTTAAATTTAACAACATATGTACTTGTCAACCGTTACGACTTTTGACCCTTCGATCTGTTTCTTTGTTCTTTTGATTCTTCAAATTGCTTAATATGTTTTTCTATAAATATTATTTCATAAGTTGGAATCCCAGTTTTAAGTTATATGGAAAATTATATTTCACAAATTCTGTATATAATTATGTGTTCTTAATAAAGTTTAGCTTATGACAGTAGAACTTTTTACTAAAAGTTTTGTGTTTACATAGAACAATTTCTTACAATTCTGGTGTTCAGCTTATTAGAACAGGTTCTCTTAAATGCTCTGGTGTTTCAAAAGGATCAAGTTTCTAAAGATATAATTCTAATTATTTCAAGTTTATAGACAGATTGTGTTTTATAATAGTTTCTATGTTGTTACAATTTTTATAAGAATGCAATCTCTGATGTTCTGGCCGTCAACTTAGAACAGTTCAATACTGGTGTTCTGAGATTACTTTGTAATTTTTTAGTCATTAAAAAGACTTGTTCTAATATTATGAAACTTATTTAAATTATATATTTGTTAAATCACAAAACTTTAATAATTTACAAAAAAAAAAAACACTTTTATTTAATAAAAAAACACTCTTACTTTTAAATCACTAAAGAAAATACACTATTGTCGTGTTTAATGACACAAAAAAGATTACGAAAAAAGAACCCAAAAATCGGAAATTTTGACCTTTTTAAAATTTCTATAGGTCAAGGTCATTTCGTTGACCTTTACGATTTTTCAAAATTTTTTACCTATAGAGACCTATATGGTACGATATATATTATTGATACGCAATTGTAAAGAAAAAATGATTAGTAAATGCATAAATTACGTAGAACAAAAAAAAATATATATATATATATATATATATATATATATATATATATATATATATATATATATATATATATATATATATATATATATATATAGTATTTATATAAGATGAGTTTGTCTGTGTGTGTTGCGAAAAAAGCAGGAAGGATAAAAGCTTGCAAAAAAAAAAAAATGAATGAATTCGATTTATGTGTATTAATTGGTCACTGGCACTTCCTTGTCAATGCCGTTTCCCCGATTTTCTTTTACTACTTCCTAGTTGTTCAA
>JABUQX010056028.1:25000-37500 GCA_015478945.1 Trachelipus rathkii
TGACAGTACCTTGAGGATAGTACCGGAAGCACATATTTTTGTTGAAACACCATTTTACACAGGAGAGGTAGAAGCACTCTGCCTGGATGGTGCATTACATGATTTGATAATTGGAAACATCGAAGGCGCCCTCGGACCCGAAGTCATCGATATCAAAACCAGAGGAGCAGCGGATTCCAGAGACACCGCTAGCATCAAATATGGGAAAGAGATGACCGATGTCAGGAATACCCAGGGACTCGGTGCTAATATCAATAATAATGACGAGTTGGCAAAGCTCGCCTACGCCTTAAACGAAGTGAACGAACAAACCGAATCGATCGGGTGTAGTTTACTTAAGTCAAGGACTGACGAACCAAACTCAAATGCGTTTAAAAGCAACGACGCCATTTTACACCCATTTAAACTGAGGTTATTTATGAAACAGGGAGTTAAAAGTTCAGGAGAAAGGAAAAAATTAAAACATAGAGAGCGAAATGGGAAACACCAATGTGGGTAAGAAGCAATGCAAGTAAAACGCGTAGAAGACGAGAAGTTTCTTGCGAACGGTTGTTGTCCATCGCGATTTAGGGAAAGACTACGAATTCAGAATGATGTTGTGTAGTATGATGCTTAATTCTCCAGTTCGGAATGAAGATGGTAAGTGATTAGTTTTGGCTTCATGGGTCGTTTCAACGACATAGAAGTGCCGAGACGATAGGTTCCATACCAAATTTTCTAGAAGGGCGATGTGTCAGTTTACAAGACACGAGGTTGGGAATCCTGAACTTGAGGTCACTGCAGATCGGCCAAAAAACTGCATCAAATAATACTCGTTTTATATATATTATATATATATATATATATATTCTTATATAATATATTATATATATATATATATATATATTATATATATATATATATATACTATATATATTATATATTATATATAATATATATATATATATAAAGTATATATATATATATATATATATATAATATATATATATATATTATATATATATATATATATATATATATTTATATATATATATATAGTATATATATATAAAGATTAGAGTCATGAGGTTTTCTTCAATTCTTTTACTCCGTTTCTCTCAGTCATCAGGTTTTATAAGCAAGTAAAAAGACTTGATTTTATTTTATTGAAAAATTAAATATTTGTTTTTATTATTATTATTATCGAATGTATTTATTTATAATTTTTTTCTTTTTTTTGAGATATATTTATATATAATATTATTATCTATATATATATAATATATATCATATATATATATAATATATTTATATATTTATTAATTTATATTATAATTATTATATATATATATATACTATTATATTATATATATCTATATATAATATATCTTTTATATATATATAATATATCACACGTTAGAGAACGCCGAGGTCGAGAACTTGAGCTTCACCCCTCACGATCGGCTAAAAAGACTGCATCAAATATCTATTGTCTAAATTATGGAAGAATTTATTATTTTATCAATTTAATAGTAATATTATTATTATTCAATAAGGATATTAATGTTGGAACTCTTATCAATTTATTAGCATTATTATTATTATTCAACAAGGATATTAATGTTAGAACTCTATATATTAATTTTGATCAGGTATTGCGAATTCTGCGCTAAAAATTATTTATAAACTTAACATTAGTTTTGTATGCAAAAATATTATAATTTTATTTGGTAATCTGGATACCGTCCAGATATATATATATATATATAATGTTAAATTATGTATAGGGCTTTTTGCCTAATCTCTCGTGCTTTAAATATCTATTAAATATTATTAAAGAGTAACTTTTATCTTTTCATCGAAGCTCACTTGTTCCACCTTGTTTAGTACTTTCTTTCAGATTGAATTGTTAGAACTTTTAAGGAATAGATTTTATTTATGAACAGTGAGATCATTAACCCTAGACAACAGTATATAGATCTACATTTCAAGAACCGCAAGAAGCAATGGCTCTTGATTCGGTTGGCCCTGTCCGAAATTTCTATTTTTCTCCTGATCTTTGTATACACTAATTTCTCACGATGGACCTATACAAGCGATAGCCAATTAGCAAGGATCTGGCTTAAGAAAAAGAAGCTGTAGGTTATCAAAGAAAGGGAACGTGCTTTCGCCGAAGAAGCCGAACGCAAAGCTGTCCCTTAGGGAAAAGAGGATGTCAAGCTAAGAAAGACGAGGGACGAACGTCAAGCTTATCTTAAGAAGAAGAAATTAAGCAAAAAAGCTGAGGATGACACGTAAGGCCTATACTCGTGGCAAGGAATTAGAAAAGCGAACGTGTTTGAAGCAGAAGACGAACGGTTGGTTTCCAAAAGAAGGGCCCAAAAAGAAAGCCGAATTGGTTTAGGAGCAGAGCCGAGCGTATAAGAAGTCATGAACTGGAACGTATCAGACTTCAAGCGCAATTACAACACTGTCGTAAAACACAGGGCACGTCCACCTCAACGCTATGTCCTAATCTAGTACCTTTAACGAGGCTTACTGACGAATGAATGCTTATTAAAGAGTTTGAGTATTATGCTAAGCTCTAAATGGATGCTGGTGGTCATTTTATTTAAGTTCACTCCTTACTGGACGCGCCCTGTCCGTATTTCGTAACCTCCCATCCGAAGATATGACTAACTTTGCTAACCTCAAGCAAGCACTATTAACTGAATATAATACGGAGGAGGATTATCGAATTAAACCTAGGGACGCAAATCCGCAGGAAGATGAAATTCCTCTTCGGGAAAGTGGACTCTCTGACTTAGATTCATTAGCGTCTCGCACTGACAAATATTTCCAGGCTAGAGGAAGTAAATTGAGTCTCAAACAGAACGATGCCAATACATCATTTCAGCCCTTAGCGACGAGGGCAAAAGAATCATAAGTCAACACGAGGGCCAACAGTTTTATTCCAAGACCTGCGGAGATTGCGGAGAGAGGGGTCATGACCATGAGACCTGTTATTCATCCCGAGAAGGAAAAGGCAATCTCAAACAAAAAGATGGCAAGAACTACAATCACGATAAAACGTGGAATTTAAGACGTCAGGGCCTCAACGAAATTGGAAATGCTGCTATACAAATTACCACACATCCCCAGGATAACGTTACTGCCTCCTGTTGTTTAATTAACGAAGAAGTCGACGACGTTCGTAATTTCATCCATGATGGCAAAATCAAAGTAGAAGGTAAATCTTTACCGGTAATTTCACTGTCATGTCGACAAATCTCGAAAGATGACAATCAAATACCTATTGCACATGGAAAAGTAAACGGTCAACGAGTCAACGTTTTAAGGGATACTGGATGCAGTGGTTTAATTTTTAAACGCAACCTTGTCGATGAAAGACAATTCTTAGGTAACTTTAGGAAAATGAGGATAGTACCGGAAGCACATATTTTTATTGAAACACCATTTCACACAGGAGAGGTAGAAGCACACTGCCTGGATGGTGCACTATGTGGTTTGAAAATTGGAAACATCGAAGGTACCCTCGGACCCGAAGTCATTGACGCTGAAACAAAGGTAGCGGTGGACTCTAAAGATGCTACTAGCAATGATTATGGAAATGAGATAACCAGTGTCAGGAGTATCCAGGGAGACGACCCTGTTATCTGTAACAATGACGAGTCGGTAAAGCCCGCCTGCGCCTTAAACGAGGTGAATCGACGAAACGAACCCATCGGAAGTAGTTTACTTAGATCAAGCACTGATGAAACAAATCCAGATGCTTGTAGAAGGAATGACTCCGCCTTACATCCTTATAATCTTTTTATGACTTTGCTTAAGATTTTCCCAGAAATTAAGGACAAGTTTCTAAAATGGATTGAAAACTGTTTAGAATCAAACTCAGGCAGAGCCGGCATCTGGCATATTCAAAGTGAAGAAAATCGAAACTTAGCTTATGTGTCAGATAGCTTTATTTTAAATCTGGGTGCAGTCATGCACAAATTGGCCTCTCCATTTTCTTCAGTGTCAGATGATGTGAAGAATTTAAAAGTCTTAAAAGTAGATCCTTTTTATTGTAGCTCATATGTAGCAAAGCGTCGAAATGAAATAAAGGGTGTTTATTCTGGCAATCTTTCTAAGCAAACCACTCTTGTACCAATTAATGAGGAAAGAAACTTTGAACTTTCACTTGTTGATGATGTTTTGCAGTTTTTGGCTGCGACATCATTGTGGCTTACACAGGTTGCCTTGACCCCCGGTGACGAACGTTTGTCCCCTGAGCTAAGAGAAATTTCTCTGTTAGATTTGTCTGATGACAAACATTCAAAATCACTCGTGCAATTCGTTCCTGAATTTATCGTTGAAAATCTAGTTGAAGGAATCATAGCGGTAAAAAGTTATATGGCTGAAGCTTTTACTCTAAGTGGAGAACCCTATATAAAACACTTCATGAGCTTCATTATTTCTTTCATGGGTTCTCTTCAATGGATGAACAACCCTCATCTGCGAGCACACTTGGCGGAATGTCTTGAAACTTTAATGCTAAGTGGAAAGGATAATGTTGGATTGGTTTCTGACTTTAGGGAGAGATTGTTTATTGAACATCCTTTGTCTTCACATTTGGTGACTACCATTATTCATGTGTTCGTAAGCATTGAGATGACAGGTCAGAGCGTTGCATTTGAAGAAAAATTCAATTACAGACGTCCCATGTATGAGATAATGAAATTTCTTTGGAGCATTCCTGACCATAGAAAACAATTTATTGAATTAGCAAATTACGCTTTATCAAGCATTGAGTCGTCCAAGCCACCATTATTCCTTCGTTTTGTTAACCTTTTGATGAATGATGCGATTTTCTTGTTAGATGAAGGATTGTCGTATATGTCTCAAATAAGGGAATACCAAACGGCTGAGGATTCTGGTGAGTGGAATCAATTAACAGAAGAACAAAGAACCGAAAGAGAACAGAATTTGCGTCAAATGGGAAACCTATCAATGTGGTTAAGACCAATGCCACAGTACAAACGCCGTAGAAAAGACGAGGAGTTCATCTTGCGTCCCGATTGTTGTCCACCTGAGGAAAGACCCACGAATTCCAAACATAGAATCATACTCATAGCAGCGATCTATAAATCTACACATATGCTTACTTATTCGGTTTAGACGCAAATCCAAGTGGAATTCAAGATATGTTGGATTTAGGCTAATAACAGTAATCAGACTGCGCATTAACGCTTTTTTCCCGCATCGTTTGTGGTAAAGAAAAAGAGGATCAAACCAGGTATGCGTCGATTATAGGAAGTTGAGTGATATAACGATTTTTGACCCGGAGCCAACGACCACAGTGGAGGACTTGTTCTTCCAATTTGCTAAGGTTAAATTCTTTTTGAAGTTCGATCTTTCGAAAGGGTATTGGCAAATCCCGATTCATAAAGAAGACATTCAGAAAACAGCGTTTGTAGTCCATGAAGGACATTACGAGTTCCTTAGGATGCCCTTCGGTTTAATTAACGCCGGTGCAACACTTACAAGAGTATCAAGGAACGTAATCGGGGATATGCAATTCACGAAATGTTATATTGACGATATCATCGTGCATACCCAAGACTGGAAAACTCACGTTAGAGAGTTGGAGGTCTTGTTTACCCGACTGGGTGATGCCGGATTTACGCTAAAACCCTCCAAATGTGTTATAGGATCAGGAAGCGTAGAGTTCCTTGGCCATAAGTTGAGCTACGGTTATAAGGGTTTACAGAAGGAAAACGTGAAGAAAATTAGTGATGCGATGAGACCTACGACTAAAACAGAGGTAAGATCTTTTCTCGGCCTAACCGGGTATTATAAGGCCTTCGTTCCAAATTATGCATCAATCGCGTGTCCATTATTTGATCTACTCAAAAAAGGGAGCCCTAGAAAGGTTAAGTGGGAGGATAGCCATCAAAAGGCGTTCGAAGTCTTGAAGATCATGCTTACAACTTCCCCTGTTTTACGGCTACCCGATGTGAGTAAAGGATTCGTTATACAAACTGACGCGTCGCAAGAAGCTATAGGCTCTTGTCTCTTGCAAGAGTACGAAGATGGAATATTCCCGGTGGCTTATGCTGGAAGGAGGTTATCCGAAACTGAAAGAAGATGGAGTACTATCGAAAAAGAAGGTTTGGCCATAATTTTTGCCGTAAAAAAATTTGATAATTATATATATGGTAAGGAATTCATCCTACAAACCGACCATCGTCCGCTTGTATATATGCAGAAGGCAAAATTCACGAATTCAAGAGTGATGCGTTGGGCCATGATGTTGCAAGGTGTGAAGTTCACTCTCCAGTCCGTAAACGGGAAAGATAACGTGATAGCCGATTTTTTTTTATCTCGGCAGGTTAATTAACGACATAGAAGCATCATACCCCAATGTCGTCTTAGAAGGGGGGTGTGTCACGTTACGAGAACGCCGAGGTCGAGAACTTGAGCTTCACCCCTCACGATCGGCTAAAAAGACTGCATCAAATATCTATTGTCTAAATTATGGAAGAATTTATTATTTTATCAATTTAATAGTAATATTATTATTATTCAATAAGGATATTAATGTTGGAACTCTTATCAATTTATTAGCATTATTATTATTATTCAACAAGGATATTAATGTTAGAACTCTATATAGTTAATGTTTGATCAAGTATTGCGATATCTGCGCTAGAAAATTATTTATAAAACTAACATTGTTTTGTATGCAAAACATATTATAATTTTATTTGGTAATCTGGATACGTCCAGATATATTATATATATGTTGAAATTATGTATGGGGCTTTTTGCCTAATCTCTCGTGCTTTAAATATCTATTAAAATATTATAAAGGAGTACTTTTATCTTTTCATCAGAAGCTCACTCCGTTCACCTTGTAATACTTTCTTCAGAATTGAATTGTTAGAACTTATAAGGAATAGATCTTTATCTTGCTAAACAGCGAGACTCACTGATAATCCCCTAGACAAACAGAATTACATCTATATTTACAAGAACCCGCAAGAAGCAATCGGCCCTTCTTGACAAATTGGTTGGCCTGTCCGAAAAGTTCTATTTTCCTCCTGATTCTTTGTATAACTATTCTCCACGAAAAGCTACAAGAAGATTAATTAATAAAGGCTATTGAAAAGCCTACACAGGATGATTAATTAGATATAAAGGCTCCATTGAAAAGCCTACACATAGATTAATTAATAAAGGCTCATGAAAATCTACTTGGAGAGAATTAATAAAGGCTCATTGAAGAAGCTACAAAGATAGAAATAAATAAAAATAATGTTGTTCTTCAAGAGAACAAAGAAAATTCAAAACTTCCTCCAGTAGAGGAAGGACCTTTAATAGCAGATGAAGGAATAGAAGTTCAATTGTTATTAATAGAAGAAACAATGGCACCTGCTCAATCTTATGTATCTGAAAGTCAGACCTGAGAATAAAGGAGATTTGAAACTGGAAAAGAAGTTTAATAACACCTGCTTTTTTCCTTAGGGCCATTTATATCTTTGGCAAATACTGTATGCCCAGAAGAATAATGAAGTAATCTGAGTTAAATATTAATTTAAGTGACAACCTTTTTATTAAAAAAGAAATAAATATATAGGGAAGTGTCATCCTATTAAAACTTAATGAAAAAGAATATTTTAATAAAACTGATATGCTAAGAAAATAAGAAAATAGGATCTACTGCTCAGAAAATCTGTCGACAACGTTGAAAATTGCAATACAGAGAAGATATAACAGAAAATTTAATGTAAAGAGGATTCAGATGTATCTATTTTACAGAAACCTGAACAATTGGAAGAACTTTTGGACTTGTTAATGGAATACAAGGACGTCATTGCTTTAGACGATGATGCAGTTCCTGTTTGTCCCATACAGAAGTTTGAAATAGAACTTACCCCAGATGCTCCAAAGGTCATTTTTAGAAAACAGTATCGTCTCCCACATCGCTATTTGGAAGACATAGATAATTTTACAGATGCAGCTTTAAAGAAAGGATATATTAAAGCTTGTTACTCGCCACATAGTTCACCTCTACTGGTGGTGGCCAAAAAGAATTCAAATAAACCAAGAGTCTGTATAGACTATAGGTACCTGAACTCTTTCAGCGTACCAGACGTGTACCCATTGCCCTCAATAGACGAAATATTCTCGTCCCTAGGAGGACAGTACGATTTTTACTATGCTGTGACTTGATAGATCTTACATTCCCTCGAAGTCGAGGAGGAAACCCAGAAATTAATGGCATTCCGTACAAGGAAAGGATTATTCTGCCCAACCAGATTATTATTTGGGCATAGAAATGCCCCTAGTACCTATGCTAGAACAATGCAAGTCGCGTTGAACCATTTATTAGGACCTATTGCCCAAGTGTATTTAGATGATGTCTTAATAATGGGAAAAAATAAAGCAGAACATTTTGAAAACTTAAAGAAAGTTTTTACTGCATTTAGAGAAAACAAATTAAGAGTTAAATTGACCAAATGTCATTTTCTACAGACCTCAGTACTATATTTAGGATTTAAAATAGGAAGAGACGGAATTTCACCAGATCCAGCGAAGATAGAATCGATGAAGAGTTTCGTCCCTCCAACAAGTGTTAAGGAAACACAATCCTTATTAGGATTTTTCTCGTATTTTCGCTTTTTAATTAGTGATTTTGCACTAATTGCGAAACCATTATATAATTTAATAAAGAAGAATGTTAAGTTTGAATGGAAGGAAGAACACCAAAAAGCATTTGAACTCTTAAAAGAGAAATTGGTTGTTCAACCTGTTAACTTTTCCAGATTACTCCAAGCCATTCTTTATAGGTACAGATGCCTGCGACTCTGGAATTGGGAGTTTTTTCAAATGTTCGGACATGGCGAAAGAAAAGCATTATCGTTTCGTTTAAGAGTGGTTTAAGAGGCAGTGAACTAAACTATGATACCATAGAAAAGGAATGTTTGGCTGTTGTCTTTTCACTTCAGAAGTTTAAAAATACGGTGTTTGGTTACGACATCACCATATTAACTGATAATCAACCTCTTTGTTTTATCTTTCGTAATAAGCAACAAACGGGTAGGCTAGCCCGTTGGAATTTATTTGTTAATAGTTTTTCACCAACTATAAAATATAAGACGGGAAAAACAAACATACCGCCTGATTATTTGAGTAGGCACCCAGCAAAAGCTCCAAACGTTTATTTCTTTAAAGGAGAAAAGAAACCGATGCTACCAAGAAAAGATTTTATTTTAACGAAAGAAACTTTCAATAGGGAACAAGAAAATTGCCCTAGATTAAAAGAATTAGTGAAGTGGGCTAAAGAAAACCCTAATACTTATCCACACATTTTCCATAAGAAAGTGTTGTACTATGCAACCAGAAAGGAACCTTATGTAATACAGGTCCCAGACAGCATGATCTACTCAGTGATTGATCATTGCCATTCTTCACTTGGAAGTGGGCATGGAGGACAGCAAAGGACTGAAAAACGAGTTAGAGAAAGATACGTTTTTCCTCATCTAAGTAAGTTAGTAAAGGAGTACTGTTCTCAGTGCGTATCTTGTGCTAAAGTTAAAGGTCCTAGGCCTCCAAAAGCAGAAATCAACAGATGGCCTCTTCCTTATACTCCGTTTTCCAGAGTACATGTGGATAGTATAGGAAAACTTCCCACATGTTCAATTTCAGGTGCCAAACACATTTCGTATATCAGAGTGTTTTTGACTTTCGGCTATTGCGAGTAATGGCCTGTAAATCAAAAACAAGCTCAAGATTTTGGCTCAATGCTTTACAAAGAAAGAGTAATATGTGCATTCGAGCCCAGAAATTTAGCCTCGGACAATGCCCAAGAATTTACCTAGCTGCTTCAAAAGACTATGTAAGTTGGAGGATAAAAAAGGTTAATATTCTGCCCTACAAACCAAGTCAAAAATGGGGTAGTTGAAGATTGAAAATGCGATATCGAAGAATTATCCTCCTCATTCTTGTAAAGACAAATTTCATGAGAGATTGGTTCAAAATACTATTTTTTTGGCTCAATTGCTAATTAATACATCGTATAATCGATCAATTGGATCATCTCCACATTTTGTCCTACATGGATATATAAAGAGACTTCCCTACGAGATGCCTGACTATGTCTCTCCATTTACAAATAAATCTCGGAAGATAGAAAGTTCATTTCAGATGAGGTAGATGTCGTAGTGGAAAGAATGGAAGCAATAAGAGACTTAGCTAGAGAAAATCTAGAAAAAGAAACAATTAAAGCTATGGAACAGCAACACAAACATGCCACACAAAGAGAATTAAAAGTGGGCGATTATGTTTTTGTAAATGCTATTAAGAAGCCAGAACAAAGTTCTAAATTGAACAAAAGATTTGAAGGACCTTTTATTGTGAATCAAATAAAAGAGCCAAATAAACTTATGCTTTCATGTTTAAATTCAACGAAGTTATTTCCGGTTCACCGGGATAATGTAAAAATAATTCCAGTAGAAAAGATTACAGAATCTCATTTTTCTTTTGATAATGATGAGATTTGGAATCCTAGATGCCTATTCAGAACATTGGATTCCCAAAAAGATACAACGAAAGAACAAGTATGGAACCTGAAGAAGTAGATCAACAGGAAGATGATCAAGAATCTCCAACCACTTCTTCGTGGATTCCCCCTAATTTTTATGACGAACAAAACGTTCTACCAGAGGATTCAACACAAGAACAACAGAATCCTGTAGAAACACAAACTTCTTGTAACCAAATAATACCTGATACTCCTCAAGGAAGTAGATTGATGAATTCTACTCCCCAAACAAGAACTCAAGTAAGAGGATATAGACCGTCTCTATCACCAATCAGACAAGAGGATTCATATATTTCAGACAGTTCTGAACATGAGGAACAGCCTGTCATTGCAGAAGTACAAGAGGATACTTTGGTAACACCACTTGCAGAAGGAACTGTAGGGGAAAATGTGCCAAGTTTCCGCTGAAGCCACTTCCCAAAGGATGATGAGGTAAATCTCCAGAAGATTTTATGGATTTATCAACATCTGACGTCCCAGGGATGATAGAAAAGAAGATCCGTCGTATAGACCTCACCAGCAATTCAGAGGCCTCCGACGGGATGTGGAACCGATGGGTTCAAGAAGCTCGTAACAAGACAAAAGGGCATGAATCTCTCAATCTCTACCACCTAAGAACTGAGAACACAAGGATCGGTCTGATACAGAATTAACAGAGACCTCCAGTTGTTTTTGCATTGAGATGACTAAGAAGAGGATAATAGTCTTTACTACTTACCCTCCTAAGTGGAAAAATTTTCTTAAAAAACTCTTGTAATAATTTTTGTCAAAATATAACTTATTTTATATTTTAATTTTATTTGTTTTCATAACCTTAGGTTTAAGTTTGTATTATGTCATATCACACAAAATACACATTTTTACACTTTTCTATTCCTTAATCTTTTAGTATAAGTATACATATTTTATTATGTTCGTTAAAGACTTCAGAATTTTTTTTTTTGCCTCCTCAGGGTCATTCTTTTAAAAACAAAAAACCATAAAAAAAAATATAGAAAAATTTATTTTACGAAACGTTTACTTTACTGAAAAATGATAAAAATCGACAGCTTTTATTTTAAATTTATATATTTTTTATTTTTTTTTATTATTAATATTTTTTTTTATTAATATTTTTTTTTTTAAAAGAAAACAAAATAAAAATCGAAAAATTTCGTTTATATTAGAATTAATAAAATATAATCAGAATTGTTATTTAATATTACAGAAATCTTTAATTTTAATTATAATTAAAATTAGCCTTATGCTATATAATCAGCTTGCTTTTATTAATATTAAGAATTTTTTAATTTTGATCTTAATTCAGAATTAGCCTCATGCTAATATAAATCAGCTTTTATTCATATCTATTTACCTCAATGCTATAATAATCAGTATTTTTTTATTAATAGTAAGAAACTTTTTAATTTTTAATATTATTATAATCAGAATGCTATAAATTTTAAGTTTTCACTTAAAGCTTACTTAAATTTTAATTTTCATTTTACTATTATAATCAGAATGTTATAATTTTTTTAAAGTTTTTTGACTTAAAGCTTACTTAGTTTTAGTTTAATTATCAGAAACCTATCAAACCTGATTTCATTTTATAAAATTTATTTTATTTTAATTATCAGAAACATATCAAACTTGATTCAAATTTTAAATTGTAAATTAATATATTTCAATTGAATTATCAGAAACATATCAAACTTGATTCAAATTTTAAATTTTAAAATTAATGTAATTCTAGTATAATCATAGGTAACTTTAAAAGAATTTAATACATTTAATTAAAATTATTTTTTTAAATTTTTTCTTTATGAAACGGCGACCTAAATTTATTAAACAAAAGTATTGATCATATTCAGACTGAATGAAAATGTAAACATCGCAGCTTTAGCGTTACTCTTTTTTACCTGCAGTCCTTATCCATCCTCCACTAACATAATGAAGA
>JABUQX010056028.1:47500-56881 GCA_015478945.1 Trachelipus rathkii
TATAGGGGGTACCTCTTCCCGAGAGCGAAGGTGAAATATAACGCTACACCCTTGTTGCGTCTTCCTTTTCTGAGTAAAGATTAGGCTTAACGATACCAATCGAACATTGAAGTACGGCAGTTTTGGTTGACCGTAAGGTCACCGCTAAGGTGTGTTGCCCCTTTAAGCGTCCAAGCTCAAATTCGTTCCTTAAAACGCATGTTAGGCTAACGTATCGGGCTAAATTTGGATGTGAAGCTATATGATGACGAAATCTCGTCGGGGGACGCTGCCCCCCTAAAAACTAAAATAATCGTAGAAAACTAAAACATGGAGAAAAGATTCGGAGTCGGAGTCGGAGTCTTAGTCAGAGACGGAGTTGGAGTCGGATTTGGATTCTGAGTCCAGGGACCCCCCCCCAGAGGGGGTCCCCTCCTGAAAAAAAGAAGAAATGCATGGAATGCAAAACAGAGGAAAAAGAAAAGAAGGAAAGGAAGAAGAAGGAAGGAAGAAGGAAGAAGAATGAGGAAGGAGGAGTCTGAGAAGGATTCAGAGACAGAGGAGTCGGAGATAAGTAAAAAAAAAAATATAAAACGAGTAAAAAAAATAAAAAAAAACAAAAAATTATTTATAAAAAAAACAAAAAAAACAAAATGAAACAAACAAATAAAAAAAAAAAAATTAAAAAAAAAATGACAGTCGATAAACATAAAAGAAAAAAAAAAAAGAAAATATAAAATAAAAGAACATATAGAATAAAAAAAACTCTTTTTTTTTTTTGAAGGCCTCCGGTGCTGGAGCCGGTGCGGTGCCGAGTTAATAAACATTCATATAACAACAATGTTGGTGTCTTTATATATGTTATTGGGTCTGTAGATTTCGAAAATAATGGTTTCAGAACCATCAAGAAAAAAATAAAAAAAAAATAAATAAATAAATAAATAAATAATTAAATAAATAAATAAAATTTCTTATTCTTTTATGTTTATAACTTACAAATTTATGTTTTTACATACCCTAAATCAGTAAATCAGTAAATCAGTAAATCAAAACTACCCTCCTCAGCCTTCCGTGATCTATTGATCTATTGATCTATTGATTCAAGTCACATTTCGAGTATCATTTTGGATAAACATAACATAAAAACAAATTCTTTATACACTGATCAACGAATATATCAACGTAAAAAGTTTTCACATTAATACAGCTAACATAGCATTCATCTGAACTATGAATATTATACACAACGACAACCTGAACACACCTTAGCAGAATAAAAATTGTTAACGTTAACAAAATATCGCACTTAACAACAGTAAAGTACGTAACATAACATACCAAATCGTCACCTACTCAATTATGTAACATCTTTTTTAAAATATAACAATGTAAATTATATAAAATGTAAATATTTAACTAAAATATTATCACAACTTGGTCTAATTATCATACTGATCAATGAACATATGCTAACGTAACAAAGTTTTCACATCAATAAAGAAGCTAATAGCATCACCTGCAACTAAGAATATATGTACATACAACAAACCTAACCCACTTAAGCGTGAATAAACTGTTCACATTAACAAAGTTCCAGCGACTTACCATCATTGAAGGTAACTAACATACAATATCAAAACGTAACTATGTCACGCAATTGTCAAGCATATCTCTAACATTTAATGTTAAGTTTACATTAAATGGATTCAACAAAAAGTTCACTATAATCTTAACAAAGTACCATAATAACCTAAAGATAAATACAACATAGTAAAGTTTTAATCCTCTGTAAAGCTAAACTGCGAATATAACATACTTATCACATAACAACCAGACAAATAAACAGCTATCACTAACAACTTAACCACTGATCTTTGATTCAATTCGTATTTTGAGTATCGTTTAATTAAACATAACATGAAAACAAATTTTTATACATGATCACGAATATATGCTAACGTAACATTGTTTTCACATTATAAGCTAACATAGCAATCACATGAACTAAGAATATAATGTACAACAACAACAAACCTAACTTACGAGCGAATAAACTGATAACATTAACAAAGTTCACACTTAACAACAGTAATTATCATACAGGTCAATGAATATACGCTAAGGTAATAAAGGTTTCCACATGAATAAAAGCTAACATGCGTAACATGAACTAAGAAATAATGTACATAACGACAAACTTATACACACTTACAACGAATAAACTGTCCACCCATTAACAAAGTTTCACACTTAACAAAAGTAAAGTAACTAACATTGCATGCAATACGTAACCTATTCATACTGTTTTTTCAAACATATCTCTAACATAACGTTAATTACATTGACACAGTACATTGAACAAAATGTAACATACCTTGTCCGATGTATCATACAGGACAACGGAATAATGATGCTAGCGTAACAAAAGTTTTTTTACATTTCATAGTAATATTTTACCAAAAATTATCATAACCCCTTACTAAATATTTATAATCCCCAACAATAATTGCAGACATACATAAAAATAAGTTCTTTGAATAAAATATCATTAGTAAAGTGTAATAGTTTCCGAATTTAAGCAGTAAATCAGTAAATCAGCCACCGGGACCACACCATACCTCACCATCTCACAATCCCTCCCTACCCACCGTTTTGATGATTTTGATCTATTGATTAAATGATTCAGATCACATATCGAGTATCATTTCGGATAACATAGTACAAAAATAAGTTCTTAATATACTACCACGAAAATATGCTAAGTAACATTGTTTTCACTTAAGCTAACTAGCTTACAGAACTACGGAATATACAGTACATTGACAAAACCTAAAACACACTAAGCACGAATAAACTACTAACATTAACCAAATTCATTCTTACAGCAGTAAAAAGTACCTAGCAAGCATTAGAAACGTAACCTATTCACAACTTTTTCAAGCATATCTCTACATATCAATGTTAATTTTAACATTAACACTTTTGATTTACGACGCATTTCGAGTACATTCCGGATAAACATAGCACAAAAATGAGTTCTTTATATACTACCATCGAATATATGCTAACATAACAAGGTTTTCACATTAATAAAGCTAACATAGCATCATATGAAATAAGAAAAATAATGTACAACAACAAATCTAGCACAACTTAAGCACGAATAAACTGTAACTTAACAAAGTTTCACACTTAACACTAGTAAAGTAACTAAATTGCATACAAACGTAACTATTCATACTTTTTCCAAGCAATATCTGTAACATATTAACGTTATTACACTGCATTCAGTAAGTATTTAACAAGAATTTATCATTACCTTGTCCTATTATCAACAGACCTAACGAATAACTGTAAACTAACACAGTTTAATCAAACATAACATAAAATAAATTTTTGAATAAAATATCATAGTAAATTGTAATATTTTACTGATTTTATAGCAGTAAATCAGTAAATCAAGTAAATCAAACATCACCCCCCACCCTCCCTCATACCATGGCCTTTGAATCTAATTGATCTTTGATCATGTCAATTTCGAGTATCATTCGGCTAAAACATGAACACATAAAATAAGTTCTTTATATACTGATCCATGAATATATGCTAACGTAAAACGTTTTACATTAATAAAGCTAACATAACATAAGCCTGAACTAAGAATATAAATGTACAACGACAACCTAACACCCATACGTACAAATAAACTACTAACATTAACAAACTTCCCCACTTAACAGCAGTAAAGTACCTAACACAGCGTACAAAACGTACCTATTCACACTTTTTCAGCATATCTCTAACATATGAATGGTATTTTACATTAACATCGTAATATTTAACAAATATTTATCATAATCTTACCTAAATAACTGACAAAGAATTTAATGCTAACGTAACAAATTTTTTACATCAACTTGTAATTTTAACGAAAAATTCCTCATAAAACTCGTCGAAATATCATTAAATCTAGCGAATAATTGCAACATAACAAAGTTTTAACCCAAACATAACATAAAATAACAAAATTTTATCTTAACATTAACATAAAAATAAGTTTTGAATAAATATCACAATAAAGCGTAATAGTTTACTGAATTTTAAATCAGTAAATCAGTAAATCAAACCACCCATCTGGCATTCCCTACCATCCACCCGCCCTGTGATCATTGAACCTATTGATTCAGTATAATTTCGAGTATCATCTGGTAAACATAACATAAAAATAAAGTTTCTTTAATATCCTGACCTAACGAATATATGCTTACCTAACAAAGTTTTAGCATCAATAAGCTAACATATCATACCGCTCAACTAAGATATAATGTAAAATCAAACTCACATACCTAGCGTATGAATAGATCGCTAACATCTCTGAAAATTCCTACTATCAAAGGTAAGTAGCTAACAGGTTCATACAATACTCGATATGTTCCTACTTTTCTCGCATAATATGCAACAGTTAAAGCGCCGTATCATCTAATCAAATCCTTAAACAAAGTGACCAATCTATCAAAGATACAGGCATCTTGAACTATGAATTGACACTAATTATCAAGTGGTACCGTTCGAGATAACATCATTTGAACCATGAACAAACGTAGACTTAGACAATTCTAGGCAATCTAACAATTACTCAACAAAAAGCTTAACCTAGGTCACCTTCTAACACATATGTCAGGTAACACAGTAAGTAATTATCTACAAAACTCATCATTTCTCTAACAAATCAGTGTTTATTTTCACATTTGTCATAGTAATATTTTAAACATAACGTACCTAAATTAAGACTAAAGCAAGTTTTCATTAATCAAGAGGTATCTAAAGCAGACCATTACATTTCAAGAGAAACCCAGGGGGAGCCCCTGAAAGGTTGAAATACTGAGTGGGGAGATCACCCCGAAGGGGTGTTAGCGGGCTTTACCCCTCCGACCTCGGGCTGAGGCCTTACCCCTCTTTCGGAGGGGTAATGCCCGCTAACACCCCTTCGGGGATATTACTATAACAATGTGAAAATAACACTGATTTTGTTAGAGAATGATGAGTTTTGTAAATATTACTGTGTTAACTGACGATAATGTGTTAGAAACGTAAGCCTAGGTTAAGTTTTTGTTGAGTAATGGTAGGTTTGCCCTAAATTTTGCTAATGTCTACGTTTATTCATGGTTCAAATCGATGTTATACTCGACGAGTGACACTTTGAATGAATATAGTGGCAATTCATGTTCAAGATGCCTGGTAATCTTTGGATAGATTGGTAACTTTGTTTAAGGATTTTGTGTAGATGATGACGGCTTTACCTGTTGCATTTATGCGAGAAAATGTGGGAACATATCGAGTATTGTATGACCTGTGAGCTACTTAACTTTGATAAGTAGGAATTTTCAGGAGTTAGCCTGATTATTCTACGCGAGGTAATGGTTGGGTTTTGCATTTGTACATTATATTCTATTATGTAATGTTAGCTTTATTGATGCTAAAACTTTGTTGGTTAAGCATATATTCGTAGGTCAGTTTATAAAGAATTATTTTAGTTATGGTTTATCCAGAATGTACTCGAAATATGACTTGATAATTAGTTCTAATAGATCATAGCGGTGGGATGGGTAAAGGGGAATGCAGGGATGGCGTGGTTATTGTACTGATTTACTAATGTAAAATCAGTAAACTATTACGCTTTACTTATATATTTTATTCAATGAACTTATTTTTTTATGGTTATGTGGATAAACTTTGTTATTTTTATGTTTTGTTTGGTTAAAACTTTGTTATGTTTCAATATTCGCTAGGATTATGATTTTCGACGAGGTTAGAGATTTTTGTTAAATATTTACGAGCTTAAGTGATGTAAAAAATTTGTTACGTAGCATTATATTTCTTTGTCAGTATGATTGATGTAGACAGGTTTAGATAAATTTTTTGTTCAATTATACGATGTTAATGTAAAATTAATTATATGTTAAAGATATGCTTGAAAAGGTGGAAATAGGTTTAGCGTTTTGTACGAGTTTAGGTCTTTACCTGCTGTTAAGTGCGGAAGTTTGTTTATGTGTAAGTAGTTTATTCGTACGTATGGTGTGTTAGGTTTTGTCGTTGTACATATATTCTTAGTTCAGTTATGTTATGTTAGCGTTATTAATGTAAAAACGTTGTTAGTTAGCATATATTCGATGGTTAGCTATATAAAGAACTTATTTTTGTTTATGTTTAGCGAAATGATACTCGAATATGAATGAATCATAGCTCAATAGATCAAAAGGTATGGAAGGAGGAGGGTGGAGAGGGGTGATGGTTTTGTTACTGATTTACTGATTTACTGCTTTGAAATCAGTAAAAATATTACAATTTACTATGATATTTATTCAAGAATTTTTTTTTATGTTATGTTTGGATAAAACATTTGTTATGTAGTTTATGTCGTTGGTCTGTATGATAATTAGACAAGGTTTATGATAAATTCTTTTAAATATTACTGTGTCAGTGTAAAATTAACGTTATGTTAGAGATGTGCTTGGAAAAAGATGATAGGTTACGTTTGTATGAATGTTAGTCAGCTTTAACTGGTGTTAAGTGGAAACTTTGGTTAATGTTAACAGTTTATTTGTGCTTAAGGTTGTGCTAGATTTGTTGTTGTACATTATTTTCTTAGTTCATATGATGCTATGTTAGTTTAATTAAATGTGAAAACTGTTATGTTAGGATATATTCGATGGTTAGTATATAAAGAACTCATTTTGTGGCTATGTTTATCCGAAATGCTACTCGAAATGCGTCGTAAATCAATAGTGTTGTTAATGTAAATTAACAGTGATATGTTAGAGATATGCGAAAGTGTGAATAGGTTACGTTTTCTATGCTGTGCTAGGTACTTTACTGTTTTTAAGTATGGAATTTTGTTATGTTAGTAGTTTATCGTGCGTAAGGTGTGTTAGGTTTTGTCATTGTCCATTTATATTTGTAGCTCTGTATCATGTAGCTTATTAATGAAACAATGTTACGTTTAGCATATTATTCGTTGGTAGTATATAAAGAACTTATTTTTGTACTATGTTTTCAAATGATACTCGATATGTGATCTAGATCATTTGATCAATAGATCAAAAGATCATCAACGGGGTAGGGAGGGGATGGGTGGGGTCGGGTGGCTGAATTTACTGATTTACTGCTTTAATTCATAACTATTACACTTACTATGATATTTTATTCAAGAACTTATTTTTATGTTGAGTTTGTTAAGAACTTTGTTAATGTTTGCATTATTTGTTGGGGTTAATGATTTTTAGGTAAGGTTATGATAAATATTTGTTAAATATTACTGATGATAATGCAAAAAACTTTGTTACGCTAGCATATATTTCGTTGGTCTGTAAATGATAATCGGACAATGGTTAATGATACTTTGTTAAATGTTACTGTGTCAATGGAAGATTAACGTTAATATGTTAGAGATATGTTCGAAAAAAAAAGTATAATAGGGTACGTTTTGCTGCAATGTTAGTTACTTTTTAACTGGTGTTAAGTGTGAAACTTTGTAAGGTGACAGTTTATTCGTGTGTAAGTTGTGTTCGAGGTTGTCGTTGTACATTATTTTCTAAGTTCATGTTATCTTATGTTAGCTTTATTGATGTGGAAACTTTTATTTACGTTAGCGTTATATTCATTGACCTGTATGATGATAATGTGTTAAGTTGTGGAATTTTTGTATAGTTTATTAGCTGTAAGTTTGTGCTAGGTTGTTGTTGGTACATTTATAGTTCTTAGTATGTAAAGAACATGTTAGCTTTCATTATGTAGAAAACTTTTTGTACGTTAGCATATTTCGTTGATCAGTGTATAAGAACTTGTTTTTCATGTTATGTTTAACTTAAACGATACTCAAAATACGACTTGAATCAATAGATCAGTGGTTAAGTTGTTAATGATAGCTTTTTATTTGTCGTTGTTATGTGATAAGTATGTTATATTCGCAGTTAGCTTTACAGAGGATAAAATTTTACTATGTTTGTATTTTATTCTTTAGGTATTATGGTACTTTGTTAAGATTAGGGTGAACTTTTTGTTGATATTACTATGTTAATGTAAAATTAACATTGCTATGTTAGAGAATGCTTCGACAAAGCGTGCTAGGTCTACGTTTTTGTATTGTTATGTTAGTTACTCATGTTGGTAAGTGTGGAAACTTTGTTAATGTAACAGTTTATTCGCGCTTAAGGTGTGTTAGGTTTATTGTTGGACATTATATTCTTAGTTAAGGTGATGCTATGCTTGCTTTATTGAATGTGAAAACTTGTTACGTTAGATATATGCATTGATCATTATAATTAACCAATGTTGTGATAATTTTAGTTATATTACCATGTAATATAAATTTACATTTGTTATCTTAGAGATATGCCAATGACAAGTGTGAGTAGGTTACGTTTTGTAATGCAGTGGTAGTTACTTTACTGGTGTTAGTGGCGAAACTTGTTAACTGTTAACAAGTTTATTCATGTTTAAGGTGTGTCAGGTTTGTCGTTGTGTATTATATTCTTAGTTCAATGATGCAAAGTAAGCTTTATTAATGTGAAAAACTTTGTTACGGTAGCATATATTCGTTGATCAGTGTATAAAGATTTGTTTTATGTTATGTTTATCAAAATGAAACTCGAAATGTGACTTGATCATAGAATCAATAGATATAGATCAAGTAGATCAATAGATAATAGATCATGATCATGAGATTGATGTGGGCAGAGTGTGGTATGGCCGGTTTTTTACTGATTTTACTGATTTAGGTATGTAAAAACATTATAATTTTAGTAAAAATATGACCTGCTCAATAGATAAATAGAATCAGATAGATCATGGTTGGCAGGAGTGTAGGTGGGGTGGTTTTGATTTACTGACTTATGATTAGGGTATATAACATGACATTTTCTAAAAATGTGACTTGATCAATAAGATCATAGATCAAATAGATCAATAGATCAAGAGATCACGGAAGGCTGATGAGGGTAGTTTTTTGATTACTGATTTTATCTGATTTTACTGAATTTAGGGTATGTAAAAAACGTAATTTGTAAGTTATGAACATAAAAATAAGAAATTTTATTATTATTTCATTATTTATTTATTTATATTTATTTTTTTTATTTAATTTTTTCTTATGGTTCTAAACGCATTATTTTCAAATTACAGACCCATAACATATATAAGAACCACATTGTTGTTATCTGAATGTTTATTAACTCGGCACCGCCCCAGCTCAGCACCGGAGCCGTACTGACTGCCGCACCGGTGCCGCTGTCCCCTTCTACTCCTCTTCCTCATTCTTCTTCCTTCTTCCTTCTTCTCTTCTTATACCTTCTTTCTTTATCTTTTTTTGCATTCCATGCATTTCTTCTTCTTTTTTCAGGAGGG
>JABUQX010056029.1:0-64640 GCA_015478945.1 Trachelipus rathkii
AGAAATTGATTAGAATATATATTTGATGTTAAAGGGGCTATAGTCTTTGTATGCTGCTAGGGTTTACTGAGATGGTATTAATATGTTAACGCAGTTGTTATGCTGAGTATGTAAAGACTTGGTTTGGAATACTCACATAATCAAAACTCCTAAATGTTTACCTGATATATTTGAGATAAGCAATGAAACAATCTTAGTGGGTTGTGTTAATTGGTGTGTGGAGAATAATTGATGAAAATTAGTGTAAATCTTGAGGAAGATGGGAGAGTTGTTTTTGGTGTGAAAGAGGGATAATTGAGAGAGATACAATGAAAAGTATTGTAAGAGAATTGGTGTCTATGGAGATATTAATGATTAGTCGTTGTGTTATAGGCGGTGCTCGATTAAGTGGTTGGAATATTCTGAACCGCTAGGAAAGACTAGAAGACAAAAGCTGGGATGAATTCATGGTACAGAATGCCCAGAGGAGTAGAAATGTGAGTTTTTGGCTAAGGCGAAAAGATAAGTTGTAAGTAATAGGGTGGATACGCTCTTTAGGCTGTGATGGCCTGTTTATGGCATAAAACTACCCCCTCGACGAGAGACTCCACTTACGGGGGAAATTGTTGTATACTTGCTGTGTTCTAAAAATCCATTTGGCGATAGCTTATTTATGGTCGGTGTGGTTCCACATGACTCATGATTTGTTGTGTGAGATAGCGACGAGTCTTTATAATTAGGTTCATATAAGTGGGGCGGTAAGGCTAGGGCTATGTTTCTTTTCGATTAGTGTCATATTCTTCTATCTGAAATTTCTAGTTTCCCAATTAATACATTTTTTTAATTAAGGGAAATCTAGTTGAAGAAGGTGGATGAATTTTAATAGAAAATGAAACAGTTAAGGACCTGAGGAGGAATTGGAGTAATGAAGACGGATTGAATGCTTTTTAAATTTAATATTCATTTTTTAACAGATATATTATATTATATAATTGTCCAAATGTTAATAAGGTAATATAATTGTTATTATATTACCAAATACGTAGTTAACTGATTATTAGTTTTTATATATATTTGATAATAAGAGTATTATTACTATGAACAGAAGTGAAATGTGAATGAAATATTTTATATTATAAGAAAAAGTAAGTGTACGTTATAACATTTCAGGCTTCCATTACGAACTAAATTATTATTATTATTCTATAATATATATATTATACTTTAAAGATATATAACTAAGTCTTATAGTTTGGTCATTTAAAGACTTTCCTCTATGAACTTTATAAAATGAAAATTTTATGTATATGTTAATCATATCATATATAATTATAATAATATAACTAAAATATATTAATTATATTATGAATAATTTCTTTCTAATTACTTTCCTAATCTTTATTAAAAGAAATTTATCGAGCTGACAAGAATCTTAAACACTTAAAAATTTTTAATAATTATAAAAGAAAATTATGCAATTTAAAAGCCAATCTACAATGATTTAACAGTTAATAGTATTATTCTAGTATATTACAAAATATTTGCTTTATCAATTCATATTCTCCAAAAAAAATAACTTCTTTATATTCTAGTCATTGTCAAAATTTCAATATAATATCCCTACGCAAATCGAAATTCTTTTCTGCATATAAAAAATCTTTGTAGTATCTTAGTGCATTCATAATTGTGCTCTCCTGCAGCCTCTTAATTTTCACTTGAGACTTAATAGAGTGGAGAACACGATATATAGTATCGGAACAAATCGATCTAATTTGTTTTCTCTTTTACTGGGATAAAATTTATGTCATGAACAAGAAATAATTACACTCACTCAATATCTTTCACTCCTAGCCTCCTAGCATAAGAAGTCAAACATGTATTTATATCATGTCTATATATTGCCAACAATTATTACCAATTAACCCTAATTTTATCCCGTCTTTAATCCCGTTTACTAAATTCCCTTATTTCCAATAAAAATACGATTGTGTTAAACATGTCTATGATATTTTGATCTGTGAGTTTTTGCAGGTACAAAGCTAATAATTATGAGTTTACTGTTGAAATCTATTCGATAAAACAATGTAATAAATATAAGGCTATAAGAGTGTGAGTATATGAAAATTCGGATAATATCTCGGTTGATAGGTGTTATTAGTTAAACAATATGAGAAGAATTCTTTTTATTTTAAGAATTAAGTTGTTTCTAATTATTTATTTTCAAATCTGGGATATCATAGTCCATAACATTAAGGAAATATATATATAAATATTAAAGTTATATTAAAAAACGCTCAGAGAAGGAGGGTTCATTATGCGCAGGTGAGATTATTTTCTTATTATGGTGTGATATATTGTTATTCTATTCACGAATTTAGTACGTATATTAATGCTTAATGTCTATGTGAATAATTAAGTCTTATACAATTTTAGTTACCTGATTGTTTAACCAATCAACAAGCGCTTTCCTTATGTGTTTAAGGTAAATGTGCTTCACTTTAGTAAACTTTAAAACATATCAAACAAATTTAATTTCTATACATATTAGTATGTAATTTATACATAACTTGTTTAAGCATAATTACTAAAATACTTAAAATAAGAGATAATTAAATTTGAATGTATTTCATTAAAATGATAAACCACTGTCACAAACCTCCATGAATAATACCACAAATCTCGAAGATTTAGAATTCATATTCGTATTTTAGAACATGAAAACTCTTCATGTTTATTAAACTCTCATCAGCTTAAATTATTAAAGTTGCTCATTTGTAATTTTCTTCGATAATAAGAAAATGTCCTTGTTGCTTATTTAAATTGAAAAACTCACAATCCTCATTATCTTAATTATTTAAAACTATTTCCATTAATGCTAATAAATCTTCTCTCAAATCGAGCACTTGAGTGTACGAAGAGTGAGTATAAGCTCGGCAGCAAAACTGTAAACCATATACTTCGACGCTAAAGAAAGCGTTAGCGTGTGTGAGAGCAAATTTTATTCTATTTATAAAGGATGAAATTTTCATTACGGCCTGACACAATTTGATAAAAGTAATTGACTAAATGTAACCAGCACTATTAAATATATAAAATCATGTGCATACCCAATAAGATAACATGGTAATATTGTAACTATTTTATAATTAGTATGAACTATATATATTTTCGAGTCTATAAAGTATTAAGAAGTTTATAATAATTATTTTATATATGTATATTCATGTATTATTGAAAATATTTTATAAATAAATAAAAAGTGTCATGGAATATTAAAATTTTATAATATATATTTTATAAGTATAAGTATTAAAAAATATCATTTATTTATTATTACTTTAATTATAAAATATATATATTATATTATATTATTATATAAAATAATATATATATTATATATATATATATTATTATATTATACAGGTTTATGTATTTATTTAAAACATACTATAATTAATATATTAGTAATAAATATTTTGGTATGATTATATATATTCATATAATATCTAATCATAATAATTATTATTGTAATATAATTTAATTTAACCATTACATCGATATAAACTAGATAATTATTTAGCTAAGATACTGCAGATGAAGACACACACTCTTACGTAACTCATTCTGTATAAAACATCTATTGCAAATAAAACTATTTACTTTTGAATTCTTATTTACTTAGCAACTGGTATCTAATAAATTCTATTGAAGCCTCGTTGTCTATATACCTGATTTAGGTATATTATGATCCCATATTTTAATAAAAAGTTATGAATATGTCTACGCTCCCGCAAAAATAATTTTGAAACTAATATACTTTCGAGTTCCACTTTTTTTTAGGTATGTTCCACTTAAAATTGTGTTTCCTTTCTCCTGTATTTGAACAGATATTTTCTAATAACTCGTGTAAAAATAAAATCTCTTTCAATACGAATTTTTTTTTACTCTAAAACTCGCGACATTAATTCAATTAGAAAACCGATAGTATTAATTATTACTAGATTGATATATGTAGTATAGTATCAACAAACAATAGTTTTAACTTATAAATTAGAAATCAGAATGAAAAAATTTAATGATGTTGAAAAGTAGTTCCAAAATTTACAAGAATTTAGGAATGAAGTTCTTAAGGTGAAATTAGAATGACATTTGCAAATACGTATGTAATATATAATTTCATCTGAGAAGAGCGGTAATTAATGTGGTTGCACAAATTAGTAAAGTTTTTTAAATCTTTTTTTATCTATAAAGATAGTATTAATTTTATTTATATTAATTAATAATATCATTACTTTGAATAACTAAATATTATATTATATTTTAGTATATTGTGTTATAAAATAAACTTATTAATATATAGAATAATTATTGAAATAATATTTATTCTTATTACATACTTAAAAAACAAATTCATTCAATTTATTCTATTATAAGAATAAACATTTAATAAACTATTTTATAAAAAACGATTAGAAGAGTCGAAGATGAGTATAGCGACAGTTAAAATGATATACGTGAAGTGCAGAGCTTTATATATATTTGTGCGAGAGATATCTAACCGTATATGTAACTTGGACACCCGGATACTTATTTCCATTCTAAGTAGAATGAAAGTGCGCTGGATATGCCTCATAATATGTTTCTAATTCATTATTATATTTATTACCCTTAAAATGCATATGCTATTTAAATATCCTCTCTCTATATATTATAGTTTATAAATTATATATAATAACCTACAATTTTTAATGGAAATTATCCAAGTATAATTTTAAATATTGTTATTGAAATTGCAAGTAGACAAATCGTACTTTAGAGGAGGTTCATTAAATATATTATGTTTTCGTTAATTCTCGTATTATGCGCCAGTAATGGTTAAGAAAAAATTTTATGTTATATGACCGCGAGGATAGAAACGCTCAGGTGTAAACTTAGACAAAACTTCTAGCACATATCAGGATTTTTTCTCGTTTACGTTTATATCTACAAGTGGTACAAGTTTTCCCGAACTAACATTAATTATGAATCGAATATTTGCGTGTCGGTATATTATAAAATTATATAATATACAAATATTTAGTCTATAAGTTTGATGAACTCATTAAAAAACGTCAATTATTTCTATCAATGAAGCGCACTCATAGCGATCTAATAAGAACTCATTAAACCGACAAGGAGGTGAAACCATCGTCTCGGTGTTTCTGCATGTGGTTATTGTATACCATCTTGCCACTTGGTTAGTGCGAAATGTGGGATAGAGACAACATGGTCCGCCACTTTTTCCAAATGCGACAAACTCCCGAATATACCTGACAACTAATAGAGTAGGGGTGTTCCTAGAAGACTTCCCGAGGGGGTGAAATAGTAAACCTCTTAATTTATAAGAAATTACCAAATAATTACTAAATGCATTGCGGGTTGAAGATACATTCTCCACTTGATGAGGTATGCTGTCTGATACACACAACTACATTTCAATGTGTTTTTCACACACATTAAATCGTTTCATATAATGGGTAGTAGATAGAGTTCGTTAAAAATTTGTAATGTAATGAATAATTAAAGATAAATAGCACGTAATTTAATGAAGTTAACGAACGATGCTGCTCGATGGATGCGTGTCGTTGAGTTGTTTCTGATAACTTACCAGAGCTGGAATTCAACAGTGGTAAGTCACTCACAATGATAAATGAAAGATAGTTTTGTTGTACTACATAAATCAAAAACAACCATCTTTACTGTAAATTTCCAAAATTAAAAAACGGGTCCAAATTATTACGGCGAGGGGTCTACGGAAACCCCCCTTATTGGTAATTTGGATTCCGTGGTAGATTTTCCTACACCATTACATTCGCTCGGGTCGGAATACATACCCGCTCGCTTCTTTTCTGTTTCAAAATCATTGTGTTGCCGAGCCCACTTTTTTCTATGAGGACGAATAATTCTAAACATACAATATCTCTAATCCTAATATTTCTTATTACAAATGCTGTATTGACAATCATATAATACCTAGTTTGATCTATATTAAATCTCAATTTTATAGGATATTTATCATAATCTATATCTATCCATAGCGTTCTCTCTACCTGCGATATGCTTGAGTGAAGGCATCCTCGTGCCCTAGAGCTCGTCTATTTTCAAAAATGTTGTATAAAATATTTTAGGAAAAATACAGTATTTTAAATTTATAGTAGTTCTATTGAATATATTTTCGTAACTATGTAATAAAAATAATATTTGTGAAAATAGATAAAAAATAATTGAAAAGCACATTAGTTTTAAAAATATAGTCATGAAATGTCGTATTCACCAGAATAAACATATGTGGTAATTCTTACAGAGTGATTATGAAACAGGTTTAGTCATGTCGTGCAATCAGAGAAATATTAATGAAATCTATAGATGTGAAATAAATATTAATAAATGATAGAATGGATTTAAATAATGTAGTAAATATTGTTCAATGCTAAATTAGCAACGAATCAAGATTTATTAATAAAAAATCAAATAAATAATACTAAAAATTACGTAAATAACCTAAGTACATACTTTTTAGACTTTATATTTATATATTCTGTACTGTAATTTTCATTGCTTTTTTTTAATTTGAATATCATAGATCATTTCAAATATGTATGAAATACATACTATCATTTATGTTATATTCTATTACTTATTCAATAGTATGTAGCATTTGAATGTAAGAAGTTAAATAACCAAGTTATATTAGAAAAGATTATAACTAAATTTATAATATAATATTTATATGTTTTACACATTATAAAATAATGATTTTAGGTGAAAAAATTTATAAGGATAAAAAAAAAGAGTAAAAAACGTGTACTATAATTATTATGAACTTGTAATAACCACTCTTATTAAATTTGTAATTGTTGGAAAAATTTTAAGAAAAAAAATAAGAGTGTTCTAAATTTATATAAAGAATAAAGCTTAAAATATTTATTTTAAATTATAATATATAATATGCGGAGTATATATATATTAGTATATCTCTATAAATATAAATATATTTCTTAATGATAAATTATATTTATATAATATAAATATGAAAATAATATTTTATAATATAGTAAATATAAAAGCGTGTATGTTAATAATTTTATTTTATAGTAAAATATTAAGTTTAAAGAAATATATAATTATTTATTTTTTTATAAATATTCAAAGATTATATTTTTTTTAATACATGAATAATAATAAGAAATATAGCCCGTTGGGTAAATATAAATACAAACGTCGCTAAAACTTATCGCTTCTTAAAAAAACCTCATATTCAGACAAAAACCTATCCTATAAAAAATATCTAAATTTAGCTAATTCGCCTATTTTTTATTCCTATTAACTTTGTTATATGAATCATATATCATAGTGACAATTTCATAATAATGAACAACATTTATTTTTCTGAATATAGTATGAGCAAATTTCCCTTAATAAGATAGGATTTTTATAAAGTAAAAGTATTTATCAAAATTATTTTCATATTATTGTATATTGGAAAATATTTATATTGGTAGTGAAGACAGCCTAATAGATCATTTTAACGGTCATATTAAGTAGCCAAGGACCAGTATTAAATTAGCTAAAAAATTTTATGCGAATTGAAAGCGTAAATTTGGCTAGTAAATAGTTATAAGAAATTTTTTAATATATAACAGCGTTTTGACATCATTAATTCTAAAAGTTATTTTGATTGCTGTAATTAAAGTCAAAATCACCCTTTTAAGAGGGGATTCTAGAGTCAATCAATTATATAACGTATTTATATATCTCCTAATTGTATAATAGATACACAAACTCACTATGTAATAAAAAACTTATAATTAATAACCATAACATTTCCGTTTTTTTTCCTCTATGTTATTTTATAATCATCATCATCATATGTTACTCAATTTTTTATTTTCCTAAATTGAGAGAATTCTCATAATTTTTATTTATAAACAATGTTATATATAAACTAATGAATATAAGTAGAAATAATGTAAATATATATGATATTTATATAAAAAATAAACTCCTATTATACCATATTTTATAATCTTATTAATATAGGAATTACTTATATAGTAAATAATTTACATATATATTTATTTATATTCAATGTTAGATAATTATATTTATTATTAGTATATTTATGTTAACTTTCATTTTAAATCTTTTTTCCTACATGTATAATAGTGATAAATATTATATGTAGTTATAATAGTATAATTATTAGTAGAAAGAATTTATTTTATATTAGATAAATTTTAGTTTCAAATTTATAAGATATAAGCTATACCTAAAAATTATTGTTATTATTATATAATTATAAAAAAAGTCGCTATTTTTTTATTTATATATATCTATACATAATATATATTGATAAATATTTGTGATATAGACTATTGTAGTTGTACTCTCATAAAATTAACTTGTAAATATATATAATATTTACATCTTTAAAATGTAATTTCATAATAATATAACTAAGTATTTCATATATTTATAAGTAATATTATCAGCTATTATATATTAAAATAATATTTAACTATTATATAATATATATTTTCTATATAATTAATACTTTTATTATATTATACTCTGCCTTTTATGGAAAAAATTGCATATTGATATTCAATGCAATGATATCACAAGATATTTAGTATATAATATTATATATTATTATATATTTACCAAATTAGATGCTTGGATTTAAGAGATTGCTAGGAAAATTACCAGACATTATCATGTATAGGTATGTAATGATTTTTTCATTTTATAATGAGATATTTTTATAAGAATAATATTTTAAATTCATCATAATTATAACTTGTTCCAATAATTAATATATATCTATATATAATATGTTAGAGTATAGTTAGGGAGATATATAATTTTTAGGTTGTACTAGTAGATATTTATATATTGGACAATCACCAAATCGTATTTACTATTTTTTAGTGTATGTATATATATATATTAAGTTATTAATATATATATTTATATATACTGCTATATATATGTGAAAAAATATTTTTAAAAAATAAATAGCTAAAAGCGTATATTATAATATTTTATTATTTATATAGAATGATTTACATAAGATTTATATAGTATTATAATATTAATAAACATAGTAGTATATTATTATATTATCCACTTATATTATAATATATAATATAATTAAGTATATAATTATGAATATATAGTGTTTAGTTTATAATATTAATATATAAATATATAATAATTAATATAAATTATTGGTACAATTAATATCTTTTATCATTAAAATAGGTGAAAGATCCCATCAACTCATATATTATATATTTATAAGATACTATTATCCTTATTATTTATTAATCTATATATATTATTCTCATTACTTTTTCACTCACTTGCACTTTGTATTGTATATGAGTAATAATTATTTAGCGCAGTTATTAATCTCAGAAATAATAATGTATAATTAACACATTATCAATATTTTTTTTTATCTAACATAATTGGTGAAATACCTCTCATAGTTAAATAATCTCATAATTTTAAGAAATTTTTTTATTTATAACTACATATATAATAAAATATAATATTATAACTATATAATATAATATATTGTTATATGTAATAATAATTAATTTTAGAAGGTGATAATAAAATTCACTGTATAGTAACTCTATGTATATATAACTTGTTATATTATAATAATGGTAATAGTGATATTACCTTTATTAATAATAATAATATTATAGTATCCTATATATATTAGTATAATAAAAAATTTATTTATAAAGAAATAAAGTACTCTTGGATGTAATTTTAGAAATATTATATAATAATTTATCTACTATTTATATAGATATATTTATTTTATCTCAAACTTTATTCCTATTATATGTATAGTATATATGTTAATTATATATTTTACTAATACAGAAAAATAATTTACTATATAATGTATTGAATAGCTATTAATAATATAGTAGTATATATATTATTATAATAATATAATAATATATATATTATATATATATTATCAATATATAATAAAAACATTGATATTAATATTTTATATTATATTATTATGAAAAATTTTATATATATATCCCTAATTTTTTATAATCATATAAATACTGTATAGAAATCATTTATTAAATGGACTTTATTGAAAAAAAAAATGTATAAATTTTTTTATTCAGATCACTATTTTTTTGTATACTTGATAGTATTATTACTATTATGGTATACGCTATTAATTATCATATATTTAATATATTTTATAGTGAGTGATATAATTTAAATTTTACTATGATCATATATGTATATATTATATATCGGTATAAATATTTTTTAGTATTCTAAGGTATTATAGTAAATGAAATTATTTAGTAGTTGTCGGTATAATATATTTATATATATATTTATATATATATTATATATTGTATATTATAGTATATATATTGTTAATAAATATGATGTACTATAAAACTTTGTATCGCTATATAGTGATTTAGAAGTAATATTATACAATAAGATACTTACTAAATTATTATATTATTATAAGAAGTAAAACTAATAATTTAATACTAATAATTAAACGTATATTTATACTCATTCGTGTCTATACTAATGTATATGTAATAAAAATTTAGGGATAAAATAGATATATAATAAAATAACCGAAGACAATTTTTATTTAAATAAGTAATAAAGTTTCTAAATATTAATTTTATGTGTATTATTAGTTATTATACGTTATGTAACGATGGGTATAATATAGTATATTTTAAAGAATAAATAAATGCACCTATTATACAAATTTTTAGGGAGTAAAAATGTTTTAGTTTTAATTTATATCTATCATAGAAAAGTTCATTTTTATTATTTTATCTAAATCCCAAAGTAATCATATATTAGTTATTCTTATAATAATATTTATAATGATATAATAAACTTCTTTTAATTTGTAAATAATAATATATTTTTGAGGTATCTAATATATATTTTAATTAATAAATCAATTAAAGTTAATTATATTTGTAAATAATACATTTTGTATAGCCGCATTATTTGTTTTGTATAATTTATATATATCATTATAAATCGTGTGCTAATTTATAATAAGTAACACTTGAAAATACTATTTTATAATAACTATAATAAGAGTTATTATAATAATTTATAGTTGTATATATATATATCTATTTATTTGTTATTATTATACTATTATAGAGATAATATAAAATATATAATATATATAGAGTTAGCTATTTTGAACGTTCTATACTATATTTCCGTTAAATCATATATATAATCTTTACTACATGCTTTTAAGCATACTCAATATTTATTTATGTATATATATTATAATATTTTAACATTACCATTTAGAGAGAGATATAGTAATAAATAAATATATTATAAACATTGTTATATACTAATAAATCTATTTTATAAATTTATTTATAGCTATTTAAGATATGCATTACCTACATAGTACATTATTAGATTTTCCAATATATATGTTATTGTATAGAAAAGTTATTTAGTAAAATGCCAAATCATATATTAGAGCGAGTGAATAAATCTTTACGTAACTATTGAGTATTAATATATACTCTTATAATAGACAATGTGTAATTTAAGATATTGCGTATCTAAAAAAATAAAATTTTTGAAGTTTTTTTTTACCTGTGATGATTAGTCGTATAGGTGAGTACCTGCATATTTTTAATAATAAGTATAAAAATTACGAGAATCTCTCCGCTATAATAAAAATTGACACTAGATTATCTTGTCGAGTTTTTTTTATAAGGATTAACCTATCAGATGTTTCTTGTTTCATGAGATATTTTCCCGATTATTTCTTATAGATCAGTTCAATAAATAATAATAATAATGATATTCTTTTTTTATGTTTATGCGATACCCACGTATCCAAGCTTTTGTAACCATTTACAATAACACTTACTCACCTCGTGATTCGATGTATTTGATCAACGTAGTTAATTAAATAAAAATAATACAAATAATATTTAAACAATTAATATATTTTTACGTACGAAGAATATTAAAAAAAATTGAGAAAATAATATCTTTTAAACAATATATAATATATATATATATATATATATATATATACTATATATTTGTGTGGGTCTTGTTTATATAATATATATATATATATATAATAATTATAACATATATATAATTATTTATGTATATATTAACTTTTCTAATTAACAATAAAATATATACTATAATATTAATATTGAGAGATTGAGAGAGAGAGAGAAAGAGACACATATGACAAGAAGAAGATAAGGACTCTAGGCATTGGGAGTAGAATTCATAAAATATATACGTAAACATTTACGCACATATCGTACTTTATGTCATCACTCACGCGTTTAGGGGGGATACTTTTTGGCTTTAGCATAAATAATAAATTTTATATGTGCAAAAATAAAATATATGTTCCAATGAAATACTAGCATAACTTATAATATATATTATCAATGCCGTACTCTAGAATATAAAAAGTAATACAGGTTTATAGTATAATATAAATAATCCTAACTAGTAATATATTTATTTAATATAGAATATTTTATCTAAAATAAATTTCAAAATAACTTGTAACGACACAGCTCTGATTAGTGATGATTTTAACGTTACTCGTCAAGTAGAAAATTTATATTGCAGATGGGGCTGAAAGCAATTTCCGAGTTACACTTCTTTCTAAAGAGTTCAGCACGTTAGGATTTCCGATATACGTATACTGTGTAGGTCATGACTATATTGTATAGAAATTATATAATTATATGATGCTATGTGTAAAAAAATTATTATCATTAATATAATTGGCAAAGAAAGTATGAGGTATATTTTTATTAGTAGTAATTTATATTTAAAATGTTATTTTTTTATTATATTATATATATATACTATTTATATAAAATAATAAACTAGGTATTTATCATAACTGTGCCTAAATATGGTGGGATCAAGCGAACTCGGGAACAGCTAAGCAAAATCTTATTTCCATAACCCGTAGGGGAGTAGGTGGAGGAACCCCGTGCCGAAACACACAAAAAATCACTAAGATGTATGGGTTCGGCGACTCAGGTTCGCGCTCTGAAATGTAGGGAAAATAGTCCTATCAACTGGGGTAGAATATCTACCCATTAGGGAATAACGCACTGTATTAAGAATAATATGGGAAAACTTATTTTTTATATATAATATCATCGTATATCCCCAGCTAGACCCGCCCCGATGTGCATGTCCGAGGAGTCTGTTTGTCTTACCAACGAACAAAGCAGTAACGACTTTTACCCCCCTCCGAAGAGGGTCTCCCTCGACCCCCATACTCGTGTAGTTAATTTGGGTGTACCAGTGTTCTCCTTCACCTCTCCTCCTACGGGGTATGAATAATTTCACGTCCCCCTTCTGTTCTCCGGTACGGTTCGAGCTCTCCTATTCGCGCGCCGTTATGAGTAGGATTATCTATTATATGAAAATGTGCATATTTACTCTTATGAATGAATAACTAATAAATATATATATATTATTATATATATATATATATATATATATATATATATATATAATATATATAATATATATATACTATACTACTAATTATAAATATTATTATTACCATTAATATATATACTACTTAGTGTAACTATGATTCGATAAAATTTATCATAGACGTCCACAGTATATCGTATAGCGCGAAAATCCTAGAAAGTGAGTATAGTCAATTGCGGATGCTCTGCTATACATTTCTACTGACGGTGGGGGTACGTGGTACATTATATAAATAATATATTATAAACCCATATATCAATATTATTTATATTTAAAGGAATATTATAATAAATATCCAAAATTAATTGTTAAAATATAAATATTAGCTAATTATTTATTATTAGAAAAAATTATTTAAGTATATATAAAATAATTATCGGTATACTATATTAGTAATCAAGAAAAGTTTAACTTTAAAATTATTAGTATTTTAAGGTGATTTAGTGATAAAATATATGTATGTAATTATAAAGTACAGAAAAATGCGTAGTAATTTTTAATAGGGAAAATTATTATATATTATTATATACTTATTTTTATATTTATCTATTAATAATGTATTATAGACCAAATATGTAAGTATTTATTTATATTTTTATATTATATATCAAAATAATATGTTATTTTGGTAATCTATTTTAGCGGACAATAGATTTATTAGGCTATTATATAATGATATATCATAATATATATACTACATATATATTATATTTATATCTATGGTTTTTTTCTGATCGATTAAAGGATAGTTTGGATACTGTCAGCGCTATCATATTCTTAAAAAAACATCGTAATGTTTCTATGTACAGGACCTCACCAGTGATCTAAATATTTGAAGTGATCTATGAAAGTAGATGCTTCTAATTGTTATACTTATTGTACTTGGTTGTTCCATATATTAGTAAAATTGAGTACATTAATCTATGTTGAAACTATATATATCACATTTACTATGTTTATTATTATTATATTATATATTATGCTAAAAATGAGCGTGTAAAATATATATTAAGTTCCGAGTATCTTATAATAATATTACTCTTATAATTAATTTATTATAAAATTAATCTACTGTATATTATATATAAAAAATATATTAATATATATTATTATACAAATATATCTTTATTATTGATAAATATTATGATTCGTAGGTATGCGCTCCTTCAATTCGTTTTACCTTTCTTTGAGTAATAAGAGTTGTTATATATAATTCCTTATCGTAAATTTTATACTTAGCGTGAATTGTATCATTAAATATATAATAATCTTTATCATATAATAAAAAAGTTACTAATTGATAAATTTTATAACTTAAATGCGAAAAAAGTATAATCATTTTTTTACTATATTAAATTAAATATAATAACATAAGGTTTCATGTTTACACAATCTTAGATATGTAAAAACAATTATATATTATATTTATTATATGGTATATATACTTAAAATAAAAAAGATAACAAATATATATTATATGTATATGAGTGAAAGAATATTATCATAATAATATAAAAAACACGATAAATTTAGTTATAGTAAGACACTTATTATTATTGAGAAATAACCCAATATATATAGTAGCTAATATATATATATATTACCTATTATTTTATATATTATTTCACTTATGTAGGTACCTGTATGTTTCTTTTTTACCAGCATAATATTAATTGCATTATCAAATATATCGTACCCGAGTTCTGTTATTTTTTCAAATATTTGTACCTACTGCTGACAGTATAGTAATAATCATATCCTAGATTTAAAATTACCTTACAATTTATATCTTTATTTAATTATAATTAAAATAACAATGATATAATATATATATTAAATTTCAAATGTATATTGTTAGTATATAATAATTTATATATATTTACAGATAGGTAATAAAAGATACTAGAGTATAGCTTATATATATATATTTAATGAGAATACAGATTTCTTTTAGATGGTTTTAGAATTTTGTTATAATGGAAAATTTTTAATAAGATAAATATCATAAGCAATCAAAATATTATCTACTATATGATATTTAGTTTATTATCATATATAATTTTTTATTATTGTATTTATATTATAAATACATAACATATAGTATCTTATCCCATATACCGAACAACCTATATATATATGACATATACACGTATATATATTGAGAAATGAATAGAGGATATAAGTAACCCAAAAAACGTTTGCTTTCAAAGATAAAATTTATAAGATTTAAGTTATTAAAAATTTATTTATTATATAATAAAACAGGTTTTCTATATATAATACAAAATAAATAATATTAGAAATTATATTATATATATGGTTAATATAATTAAATATTAAATGTATTCTAATAATATAACAAAAAGTATATATTTATAGTATATACATAATTATTTTACTATCATTTAAAGTGATATAGATATCAGTATTTACAATACACTAACTTATATTATGTATAAGAACTAATATTCTCTAAAAACTATTTATCATAGTAATTTAATTAAAGTATATTGAAGTTCTGGCTTATTTTTATTATATTGTTTAAAATTTTATGACATATATTTTAAGGCTAATAATCACATTTCTGATCTTAATCTTATTCTAATGTAATTATTCAAAGAACTTCTTATCAAAGGACTGATTATTAAAGGAATTCCTTTCTATTAAGGTGAATGTTACTGATAACTAACATCAAATTATAGAATAAATAATCTATAATATGAATATATATAATAACTATTTTATATCATTTTTGTATTTATTGCAAATTATTATAGGAAAATAGTATAATATACTGTCTTTTAAAGTTTTTATCTATAAAAAATTTGTGATTATAAATTAACTATAGTAGAATAAAATTATATTATATTACAGGATAAATAAATAGTACTGATTATTAAAGTTATAAAATAATTTCCGTTTTAGTGTTCATCTAATTACTTTCTATACATTTTTATATCAACTATTATATATTTTTATTATAAACTATTAGTAGTATATTTTATATTATAGTATTATAACACATTCTTAAATATACTATGTGTATAATATATTTATAATAAATAATAATTATAGCAACACATATATTGTAATATATAAAATAAACAATTTGTAATTAATATATTTATATATACATTGAAACTATCAATTAAGAAGAAAAATAACTTTTCTAATTATTTTAATAAATTATCAAATTAATATACTGAATAATATTATTATATCCATAATAATAACATATATTCATCATAATAGAAATATAATCATAATATATAATTATTTTAATATAACGCTAATATTATAGTATATACGCTTGTTAATTATTCTATAACTATATTGTCATATATTACTATATTTAGACTATATTATTATTCTAGGCATTTTCAATAAAATAACTAATATGTATCAAATCTACCATCAGTATATTATTTTTTCAATAATTGCTACTATATAATATAAACACATAATATCCTTAATAAGAGTGATTTTATTTAGATATATATATAATTCATAATATTTTTTATATATTATTATAAGTATAAATATTTATATTAATTATAAATACATATATATTAATTATATCTAATAAATAGTTATATATATATTGTATATAAATATTATTATATTAATAAATGTATATATCATTGATAATAATTTGTACACTTAGCATCATCAAAAGAGAATTTCATATCGCGATATAATAATATGACTATTATATATATATATATGTAAATATAATAGTATATAAAGTAAATAAATCAATTATATTAATAAGTACATAAAATAAAGCGTACTTAATTTATTCTAATAGATAAAGTATATTTATAATAATAATTTTTTATTAATATATAATAATATACATTTATAATCTATATTTCTTTTTAAATTATTATACTCTTAACATTAATAACTAAAATGCAATGTATATTTATTATAGGAGTATATCCAAGGTATTATAATAAATATTAAATGAATGAATACAATAAATATATATAGGATATATATAATATAATTATATTATTACATTTTAATATATATAAACACTATATATATTATCAAATATATTTTACTTAATAGTACTGAATACTTAATATACTTATGATTTCCTACATATCTGAATTCCTATTATTATATTCTAATTTATTTATTTATCATTTGGTTTTTCCTCTTGGAGGAGAGCGTAGCTAGCATAATAATATACGAACATTATTAAGAATTACTATAACTATATATATTATATAGTTATATAATATGCATTTATTATATTATATATAATTTATAATAATTGCTTATAGTAAAATTATATACTCATTATTATTAGTTTTATAATAAACTTCACATTTCTCAGTTTTATGTACATATGTATATTATATGTATATATTATATATAGTACTAATATAAATAAATTTCAAAAATTTAGATATGATAGCATATTAATATGTTTTGTCACAAACAAAATACCACTTTCGTAACTACTTCCTTTATATTTTTATTCTTCATAAAGGTAGATGCGATATATATATATGTAAATATGTGTAATATAAAATATAATATTCTTATAACGAAAAAAGGCTACTGAGAGTAGTCTGGTTTAACGTCATTCACATTTATTGTATCATTATATATATTAGTAATTATTCTTTAACAAAAAAAGGTTATATCTGTAAAATCTATTAAATATCTAAATATATAAATATAAATAGGTATTAAATAATTTAAAATAAATATATAAACACCATTTGTATAAATATATTATATATTATCATTTAATATAACTCATATAAATTTTATTTTATTTTATTTTTAGTAATTTAAAAGTACTATACGAACTACTTAATATATAATAATTAAGTATTAAACTATTTTAGTACTCCCATGCGTGTCAATTCTTCATATCTTTAATTCAAGACTCATTTGTAAATTATATCGAGAGAGAGAGAGAAAAATAAAATTATCATAATAATTAGTACCTTTTACATATTAAAATATAATATATTATATATATATATATATATGTACAATATAAAAATATGTCACTTTGTAGTAATAGATACTACGTGAGTTTTTTATTAAAATATCCTATATATACTGAAACCTTTTTAATAATATATATATTTTGTATAAATATATTAAATATTTATTCTTTTTCTTTTTTACCTTGATGCTAAAAGTATATTGAATATTTACCTATTTAATTATTCTATAAAATAATTTATAATAATATATTTATAAATAATTATGATGTATGAATATGAAATCACAATTTCAGTGACCATGACTATATAAATTTCTTATAAGAATTTTATATTAATAAAATTATATTTAAGCCTATATTAACATGAAGCGTAAGTTTTGAAGTTTGAAATTGTTGTTTATTAAAATTACTAAGGTTATACTTCTATATTATTATGTGTATATAAACTTCTATCTAAATTGTATATAAATAACTTATATTATTTATGTGTATAGTATATGTAATATTATGATAAATAATATAATACTAATAATTATTCTTATTATATTAAGTATGAAATATATGTATATTTCTATTTCTATATTAATTTAGTGTATAGATTAATAATAGTAATAATCTATATAATATTTGTATATATTTATAATAATGTAACTATTCCTGATAATCTTAAAATTAACTAAAAATTTGTTTATATAAGATTATCTGGTACTTTTATTGTATTATATTTGTAAAATAATTTGCTATGTGCCATTTTAACACTAATGTAATAAAACACATTCATTGCTAGTATATAGATATTTGTATTATGTTATATATATATAAATATATTGGTAAGTATAGTACTTAGGTAATACATAATCCGTGTGTATTAAAAATATATTATACAATTTGTTATATATATATTAATGAATATATATATTTATTAATACCTTATATAATATAATATATTATAATATATATTAATTATATCTTATAAATGTATTGAAATTATTTACTTGTACAATTATACTATAGTTAATCTTATTATATTTAAATATCTTCATATGATATTATTTAATATGTATATATAATGTATATGATGAAAATAAATATATTATATTAGTATAGTATATTAATAGGATGTTATAAAATTTTATATATTATTATTTATTATTAAGAGAATAGGAAATGTTAAATATAATAAACAGTTATATATATATATAGTATATCTTTTATATATATATATAAATTAAATAATACTTAATGGTATATTATTTATTATCGTACAATATAATTGTCATAGAAGTACGACAACTGATGGTCTTACTATATGAAAGCAATGCTTTGTATTATTAACTTAATTTAACGTCATATAAATATAACCATGTAATGAAATATATATACACAGAAAATTATTCATTATCATATATATATACTATATCTATATACTATATGGACTTTTATTATTTGTATAATAATAGTACAATAATATTATCTGTCTTTATTTATATTTATTAATGACCGTTTTTTAGAGAAAATATTATTATAGTGCCTATAATTCTCCTAAGTATGTAATACTAACTATCTAATGATATATATACTTTCATATATTATTCTTTTACTATTAATAAATGAAAGTATTATATATGTAAAAAACATACTCATATATATATATAGAGTTTGTACTAAATATATAAATACTCCATACATTTATAACGACTTTAACAATAATATTAAATAATATATATAATTTCAAATGTTAGATAAAAAATTATATTTATATATTGGTAAAATCGTACTTTTCATATATATAAAGTGAGTTATATTACTTATATAACATTAATATTATATGTAATGCTTAATATGCTATATGTAGTTTACGGATACAAATTTATAAGAATAATAATAACATTAGTTTTAATAAATATATTTTTATGTTTATAAAAAATTAGTTATAAATATTTATTATTTTATATACTATATGATATATAAGAAAGCCAATAGAATTCTTTATAACATTATACTATATTTAAAATTTACTTTTATATTTATTAAAGTTTACACTATTTTAATAAAAAAATGTATAATTAATTAAAATTATTCAAAAGGGAAAATGGATTATTCTTACGTTAAATTCAGCATAAGTTATAAAAATATTATTCATCTAGTAAATTTATATTATTAATATTTAATATAAACAAATTAGTATATTATAGTATATTTTACATAGTATATAGCAAAACATTAGTAATATTTATAAATTATAAGTTATAGGTTATTGGGCTGCTAATACTGTGTATAGAATAAATAATTCTAATATAGAAATTTGCAATGTTTTATGTATCCAGATATTTTAATAAATACTATAATATCGTATGGATACAGTTGGTATAATATATGATTTAGTTGTTATATATGTATGATTATAATAGTATAACTACTTAAACTATATTACCTATAATGATATAAAAATTTAGGATAATGTTTATATATTTCTTTGCTACTTGAGTCTGTATACTTTTTGTGAGTGGAAGAAATAAAATGGAGTACTAATAATATTATTAATTATATATTCACTATAAGTAAACATTATCTCAATTTTTAGTATAAATATAGTTGATATAAAATTTTCCATTTTTATACTTTATGTATATAAACATTTATAAAAATAATTATCAACCAAATATTTATAGTATAGTTATACTAAAAAAATGTATATTACAATTTTAAGAATTATCTATAAATAATTATCTTTTATTTAAACATAACAGCTCTGTTATAGTAGTAATATATATATTATATTTTGTATATATAATTAAGGAAGATTAAATACCCTTACTTCCTCTAAATGGTATTATATATAATTATAAAATGGATTATATATTGTCTCTTAAAATAATGTTCGCGTTGTATAGGTATTATAATGTGGAGTATCATTACAATTTATATGTTATTAATAGAAGTGAGAAAAATATCTTTTGAATTATATTTTATATGAAGTATTTATTAAAAAAGATTTGTATTATATATGTATATTATTATTAAAATGTACTCACCCTCCAGATAGTTTGTTATACTAATATTATATATTTATTCTATATACTATATTTCTTAATATTATATAGATAATTAATTAATTACTATGATATTAATTTAATATTAATTCATTATATAATTATATTATATTTCTGAAAATTATATATATATCAGTTATATAAATAGAACCTGATTCAGCTGAAATTCGCACAAGCAGACACTTTTTTTTTTTGGTTAGTAAGAAATCTTATAATTTCAACAATTCTATACTTATTGACTTTTCTGCGTTATTATTTGGAAATTATATATTATAGCGATTCTATCTAATAATAAAATTAGAAAATATATTATATAGTATACTACATATTATATTATACTTTTCATATCAATATAAATATGCTATACTCTGTAAATAAATAATATTAATACTACCGTTTTATAAAACCTCAAATTTTATTATTATAAGTTAATAATATTTTCAATCTAAATTATTGATCATATAAATTATGATTTATGTGATATATATTCATATTTCCAACCCTATTCATATAGGAATACGTGATCATCCGTATATATCATATTTACAGAATATATTTAATATTTAATATATTATAGTAACCGGTTTATATATACATTATTATTATATTAATAGATAAAAAATATTATAATTAGGGTTAGAATTATTTTATATTATATTATAATATAATAGTATATAAGTTTCATATTAAATATATAAATATTTTTACAATTATATTATATAATTATAAGAAAACTATAGTCTTTTTATTATTATCTTCTATATATTATAGAATAGTATATAGCTGGAGCTATGATATACTATATAATAATAATAAATTATACATTTAGAAAATATATATTAGTTCAAAATATAAAAAACTTTATCCAAACCTAAAGACCATACTAAAAAACTAGTATATATATACCTAAATAAAATTAACTACTTGACCGCTTATTATATAATAATATATCATATATATTATTATATTCTACTTATGACGTTATATATTAATTATATTATTATATGAGAACATTCCATTATTCACTCAAAATCTTGAGAAAAAGGCCTTTAATATATATTATATTTCAACCCTATTCATGAATCGTATCATATGTAACTGTATAAAATAATATAAATACTGTATTATTAACTAATATAAATACTACTTTGATATAAAACTATAAATTGGTCTAGAAGCAAAGAAGATTTAATTTGAAATGTTTGCTCGAATAAATTATACAGAGTTGAGAGACCGCAATAGACGATAGGAAAATGAATTAAATTTTATTTTTAAGATTGACATAATTACGTTCATATATATATATACTTACTTTGTATATAGTGGACGTTCTATTTAAATAAATTTTAGTATATTTCAGAAAAGGCTTAGTGAATATTATTATTAATCATATAAAATAAAGACATAAATGTTATTTAGAAGCATTTATAATAAATTTTATATTATATACTATTTTATATTATTATTAATATATAACTAATATTTATTATATTATCTACATACTAAATATTAATTAGATATATATTATTTATAATGTAGTATATATATATACTAATAATAATATATAGATATAATATCCTTAATTAGAAAAATTTGTATATATTATATTATTTATTATAAAAAACTTACAGTATAAATAAATTATTAACACATATGCTCGTTATATATATAAACTCAATAAAAGTATGTATATTATTAAGTCTATGATAATTATTCACCGAGTGCTTTTTTCTGCTTTATATTATATTTTTTATTTATGAAGATATAATTGGTTCTCCTCCACACCAATGACTTCGAAACCCTTTTACGTAGAAAAAACTAACATAAATATCTTAAATGAAAAAATAATATTTTCCTTGTACATTTCGATTCTTAACAAAATTATTATTATATAAAACATATAATATTATATATAATACCTATATAGTCTATGAAATATTAATAAATATTACAACTTATTATAAGTGTAAATTATCATAATAATATAATTTTGTCATTACATTCATTCTGGTTTAGAATAAAATTTATCTATGGTATTCTAAATAAAATCATAATACCCGTACTTTTTTATAAAGAGATTTGTAATATATGTAAAAATAGGACCTGTGGCCATAAAATAATATTATATACTAAAATTTTATGTTATATTAATAAGAATAAAAATTGATTTGAAATTTAGTATTATTTATATATCTGTATGTTCAATGTGTCGCTAATTTTACTTTTTATTATTTTTATTCAACATTACTATGAGTTATAGTTTTTATTACATCGCTGAACTAAAAATACGCGAAATAATACTTGTATAATTATTATATTATGTTATTATTAATATATATATAAAAATATAATACCTCTTAAATTATAATTATATCGGTAAAATGATATTTTATATATCTCAATTTAATAATCAACTCGTAGATCAAATTTATTTATAATATATGACATTCACTTAAAATATTATTAATTACCTTATCATTATTTTTTTTTCACCCTCCCTCTTCCTGCCCGAGATTACCCAAGATTGGGTGTTAGGTGCTGTACAAGCATCGAAAAGAAAGCATGAGTAAAGATAAACGTTCTGAACAAGAAAGACCTACAATGTGCCCCCTCTGGACCATTTAATTAGTTGAGTGCTTGTACACACAAGAAAAATCCACCCTAGATGAAGCCAATCATGGGCACCCTGCAGACGGTACCCTCAAACCATTTTGTAAAATTCGTTCAATGTATAGGGTTTCAATCCTTGGCAAATAGGATCTAACCCCATACAAACTCCCGCCATTTCCTACATCATCCGAGCTTCTTGCCTCTGCCAAGCACACATTTCTCTCCTTCAAAACAGTTCGTGTTCTACTCGAACATCGAAATCCACTTTCTCTTCAGATCTCCCCAAGCCGAGAGATAGCCGCATTTCACTCTTCCTGATACACTCGCTTGTATCCAACCTATCTCTTCAATTTCATCTCCAAAAAATGTCGCAATATACCGTGATCCAGATACGGAAGATTGATATCTACCGTACTTCTTTCACTCTCATTTTACCACGCATGAGTTCTTCACAACAACAATAAGTCCTTACTCTCAATTACAGTTTCATTCCTCTCTTTAATTCTTCTCACACCTATGACACCACTAAGATTGTCCATTTTGTATATTCTGAACACATTGAATCTTAGAATCTATAAGCGTTCTTATTCCAGAGCCATAGTCTGCACTACCATACAACATTATACACATGGATTCAACCTACTCTGATTAATAAGAAACAAGAATACACTCCACAGTATGCTAGTCCTTTTGCTATTCACCAACGATTTAATTGCAAAGCCACCTTCCTTTACATAAGAAATAATCTTTCCCTCTACATAAAGACTCAATTAAAAAGCTATCTAATACACAGCGAACATATTATCTCTCTTAATTATTCTCAAATCTCGACACTTATAGTCACATAGCTTGCTCACCTAATTAACTAACCTTCCACACTAGTGAGGAATGAATTCACTAACTTCTACCAACCCATAACCTTACTCTGATCTCATTATTACTAAAAGGCCAACTACACCCTATAATCACAACTATTCTGCCAGAGAGTGCTTCTCTAATCAATTCTCTCTCAAACCTCACCATAAATTACAGACCACCGAGCACAACAATAATCATCGCGATGACCACTGAAACACTATCTCGCATTAATAAATACTAAAAATATATATTTACTATATTATTTATTTTATTATCTACCCATTGTTATATTTAATAATATAAATTAAAAATAATTTTGCATATTAATTTACTTGATACATTTTATATTTATCTAGTACATTCATATAATTATACTTATAATATTATATTTTTAAAATGCTCGATATAATACCGTATGTAAAAACTCATATTATATTAGTAATAAGTAACACATTATCAATATATATATATATAATACATATAATATAATTAAATATTTATAATATTCTCTAAAGTATTATATGGTAAATAAATTTATATATATTGGTATCTAATGTATGTCCGTTATGTATGAATGTATGTAAATGTGTAATGATCATGTAGTATGTATTTATTAAGATGATTATGTATGTATTGTTCTATGTATGTATGTATAAAATTGTTAGGAGAGTATGCAATGTATGGTATGGTATGTATGTTACTTGTATGTTATGTAAATATATGTTATGTTTTTGTATGTCTGTATGTATGTATTTGTATGTATGTATGGTATGTATGGTATAATTATATTTATGCTTGATAAATATGTTAATTGGAATGTAGTATTGTACGAGTATTGTAAATAATTTATGTATGTATTGTTATTTGTTAATAGGAGTGAAAAATAATGTAATGCTCTTGTATTATAGATATAGTATGTTATTTAGTTATGTATGTTATGTATGTATGTATTGTATGTATTGTTATGTAATGATTTTGTCATTTTTGGTTTATATGTATGTATTTTGATAAAGATATATATGATACTATACATAAAGTTATGTACACGTAAATTTATGTATGTATGTATGTTTGTTATTTTTATGTATTCACTGTTTGTATGGATCATAATGTTATGTAATGATTTGTATAGTATACTAGTATGTATGTATGTAATTCGTAATTCTTTTATTGCAATTAATGTTATCGAGGTAAACTAATGTTTTGCGTAATGTCCATGAATATCATAGTAGTTTCCAGATATTTCGTATTTGTTGTATGTATGTATGTATGTATGTATGTAGTAACGTACGATTTCTCCATAGCATGTAATGTAAGAAATCATGTACTCTACACTTTTATATGCACTCGGTATGAAATCGTATGTATGTATGTATGTATGAATATATATGTATGTAGTATATACATATAGTGTCTCTTATAATCTATGCATCCTATTTTGTATTCGGAAACACCAATATAATTTTCTATTTAAATAAATTATATTATTTATTAAACCGAATATTTCAACTACTCTATATTATTTATATCTTATTTTGATTCTTTCATTTCATCTCTAAGTATATATTGTGAAAATTATTTAGCTAATATATAATATATATATATCATAATATATGTATAAAAGCCCTACTTATTATTATTAATAAATAATATTATTACAAAAAAATAAAATAATGTACTAAGAATTATTAAACCACATCTTTAAAATAATATAATAAATTTCTTATAACTAACCCTCCTTTTTATATAAAAGAAATATTTAATATCTGTTATTAGTAATAAATAATTATTTATTTAATTTATTAAATAGTTATGAAAATATTATAATATATATTAATATGACACATAAATCTGTATTATATATAAACTTATGACTTTATAAAAGTAAAGTTATTTATATATATATATTATCCGTAATTAATAAATTATATTTAGTCATATTTAAAATATCTACCTGTGAGCTTAAAAATTAAATATACTATTTAGGAAATAATATATTGGTAATTTTATATTTATTACATTAGTATATATCTTGAAAATCTCTGTATATATATATATATATAATAATATTATATTATATTATATATTATTTAAATTTTATTATAGTATATATATATATATAGTATTATATATATATATATATATATCTATCATTCATGTCGTAAAATTTTTAGTAATTTACTGCCATCGCCACTTTGATGCCAGTACTTTATAATGGTAAATGCATTGTATTCGCGAGTAATTGTCTGAAATTGGTGTTAGAAAGGTCTGATTTGCATTGACCATCTCAGTTTTTATTACATTATAGTTAACTAATAAAACTATAATACAAATCAAATTAAATATAAAACATCAAAACTTTCTTATTAACTTGCTCTTACCATTAAAAAAAGTTTTGAACCAAATAAATTTCAAAGTACTGTACGTCATAAAAATTCATATGAGTAAAGTAACCTTTGTAATAGGGCTACGCCCTTGAAATTTACAATATTAATTCCTTTACTACAATATAGCAAAGTCTCAAGTTTGAGACACCTGGGTTCCTGTAACCCCTAAAAAAAGGGTTAGGGGCTGGAGCCCCCCATTTCATTTTGTCAAATTTTTTACACCTTAATTCCTTTTTACTCATGTTTCCGCACTACTATTATAACTACAGTTCAACCAAAAATTCTATATATTTCGATATATTATCAGTATATATTATATATATATATATATATATATAATATACTTAATATATATATATACTATTAATATAATATATATTTATAATATATATAATATATTATATATAAAGTCAATACTTATTATATATATAGTAATAATATAATATACAAACCTTTAATTCTCATTTTTGATTGCAAAAAGGTGATACCACTAACGCATGCAAAAATCTATCTTGGCCAAATGTTAAGTCTCAAAACTTTCCTCGGCTGTGCTAGGATTCGGGCTGCATTTTGATAAAAATTTGACATTATACAGCAATTGTAGTTACTAATTATAAGTATATGTTTAAATCACCTTTTAAATAGGCCTTTAAATTTTGGTAATTTCCACTTTTCAATTCTCTTCCCCCTCCTAATTAACCAGGTGCTCCAAGATGTTGGACTTGGTTAATGTTTCAAACTGGTCCTATACACTTCAATCTTCCATTCATTTAAAACCAGTCTCTGGAATCAAAGTGTCAGCTTTTGGATCAGTTGAACCCCTTGTTTTTCTAAATTGAATTTTCTTTGTTTCGTGTATGAGGACTCAAATTTTATATATCCAAATAGCATCAGAAGAAAATACTGAATATTTTTGGATGTTAAGCATTCGGGAAAGCATGCTTTGTTAAAAAGTTACATTTTCATATATTCTCTACCTGAATAATAGACACGCGTTAGAAACAGGATATGAGTTGCCAAAGATTGCCATCATAAACTGTCAGTAATTTTCATAGCAATATTCCATATTGAGTTATTTCAATATATTTATTTATTTACTATATGTTTTAATACACCTTTCCTTTTTATCAAAATTATCACTTTTAGCATTAGTAATTAAATTAATGCTTTTTGTAAGAAATCACTAGTTGACAACCGTTTCAGCGTTCTCTCGGCAGAGTATGAAAGATCAGTCTCAATCGATTTTGTTGTCACTCTTCTTCTAATCTACTGCACTCTCAACAAGGACTCCGTTCCAATTTTAATTTGCATACCCGAGTTCAAAGAGTTCTGCAAGATTCATTTACAATGCAGTATAAAGTAATATAAAAGTTTTTTGGCAAGGCCTATTCTTTAGACGGGTCTCAACTTTCCTTTTTAGAAGCATCCTCACTATCAAGGAAGTGACATGCTGACCTTACGTAGGGTTCAGAGATTTTTTTGTTTGTTGTCCTCTGATCGGAACTTGTGAAAATCTTCCTTCTTTAGCAGTGTTCCTATGAAATTTTTACGTAGGTAGTGTAAATTTATCAATGCCTTCTGGACACAACCGCTAGGAATCCCCACTAATGGCTTTTAGCCCCCTTTCTTTACTTTCAGAGGTATTTGCAAAAAGGCTTCAGTTTTAATTCGTTCTCATTTAATTTTTGATAAATATTGTGTTTATGTATGAATTTAGCTCCCTCTTCAGGTCTTGTTCAGTTAGAACAGGTCTTGTTGAAAGTAGGCCCACAAATTCATACATGAAGTCATAGTATTTTTTTTTGAATAGTCCGTAAAGATTTGAAATTGATTTCGATTTTGCCTACGTTTATTTGATGGTTGGTTTTCATTACCAAATCAAATATCCGCGCAAATCACCTTTTTCAAATCGCTTTTACTTCGTCTTAAAATTTAGGGTCCAGTTTAATGTATAGGTTGGAGAATCTCCGAGGTTTTGAACTTTTCTTTTAACTACTCTTTTTTCGGCGAAAGCTATAGAGTTTAAAATTGTCAAGCATCTTAGAAAACAACGCCATGTACATTAATTTTTGTTTATTTTTTTTTTGCATACAAACTTTAAACTCACACTTGAAAGATAAAAATTTATATTTAGAGTATGTAAGAAAGAGGTCAAGAAGAAAAAATCTTGATAAAAATTCCAATGTAAAAACTCCGAAATTTAAAACATATGAGTAAAAAGAAAAAGAAAATATAAAAAAGAATAAATGAAGTAAAAACGCTAAATTGATAGATATAAAAAGAAAAATAAGCAAAAAAAAAAAAAAAAAAAAAAAAACGCTGGTAAAATAAAACATCAAAAGTATAAAAACGTAGAATAAGTAATATATTTCCTCATAGTAATATCTTAAAAGGAAATCCTTCACCGTAACCAAATTCGGAATTAGGTCAAATAATACAAATAATATAGGTCGTACATTATAACTTCGTCATAAAAAATGAAGTTTTTATAATATGAAAATTTAAAACATAATACGATAATTGTCACTAGAAATTTTTCTAATTACTCGAAATTTTGTCAATAAAAATTCATGATGTGCAATAAAGATTGTTCAAAATATAGAAGAACTTTCCTTTTAATATATATTTGTTTTTTTTTTTGGTAAAAAGAAAAAAGAGTTTTTATTATACGAACATTATAAAAAACGAAAATAAAAATAAAAGGTTACAAATAATGAAATACAAATATAAAATCATAACATAAATTTTTGGTTCCTTAAATTTCAAACCTGTCCTAAAGCGTTGAAATGTGCCTTAAGCAGTGCAATCTCCCTAAATCTCTCAAGGCATAAATTATATTTTATGTAAGAAATTAATATATTTAACTAACGTAAGCTAATAAAAATTTTATTAACTAAAGTATTTGCAGGCACTAACTACAAGAATGAATTTAACATCATTTTCTATAATGCCTTAAAGGAATAGACACGACATTTTTATATTGCTGTATTGCTGGTTAGGCCTATTACATCGGTTATATCGTGTCCTTTTGTAATGGTTTTGCCTTTCCCACTGAACCATTTTGGCCTGTTGTAGTTGACAGTTTCAGTTATCCATTGGTATTGTTGGAAGTACGATCTGTCGAAATTTTTGTTTCGCACCAATTTGCCAAAGCTTTATTGTTATTTTTATACATAGTCTGGTCATACGTAGCCTACTGTTAGCCTTAGAACTACAAAAGGGCCACGGTGATATTGTCTTAACTTCCTTTCATATATGCTTTCTGTATCAGATTTTCTGCAGTCAACCACAAAGGAACCCCAAATTTTAGGTCATTCTGAAAGGAACTCGACACTTGATTGGGTGTCATTACATCCCAAAGACCATCACAAGCGATAACTAATCCGATTAAGCTTTCAGGTTGACGCCAGATATATACGTCAGGCTCTGGAGACACAGCTTGTAAGAAAAGATCCAAATTTTTGACAGTATTCGGAGGCATTAAACGAGATGGCGTGGGTGACATACATTAATGTATGAAATTTAAACTATTTTACGAAAATAAAAAAAACAAAAATACCTCCCTAGAATTTTATTAGAACTTTCCCTTTAGAGATGCTTTATAAAATACTATATAAAATCCAACGCGAAAGCAAATATTACCATAAACTAGTCAATAGTCCAGATTGAAGATCTGAAGTTACATGAATTACATGAACTTGAGGTTTACAATTAATCTTCGTAGACAACATCTCTGACCAAAGAAATGAACAAAAAAAATATCTTTATATATAAAAATCTACTTTTAATACATAAGAAATAATCCAATTACTAGCTCCACTATAAATAGATATTAATGCTATATTCTTGTTTATTAAATATCTCACCAATATATTTACTCAAATTACTGCTACAAATGTATATATATTATATATACTATAATATATATATATTTATTTATTTATAATAATATTATTATAATATTACATGCCAAGTAATTATACCAATAGTCTTTATATCTGTACATATATTGTCTTGTATATACTGCTAGTTAGAATATATTATTATATATATATATGTATAATATTATATACTTATATACTATATATAGTTAATAATTATAGTATATATATATATATATATAGAGTTATAATAATAAATATATATATATATATATAATATTATACCTACGAATATTATATATATATTACTTGCTTTATTAAAAGCTTAATCTAATTGATATTAGGGAAGTTTGTGCTATTGTGTTTGATTTCGTTGAGAATAAGTTAAATGTCACTAAGATGACTTTAAAATTGAGAGCTAAATGGATTTATCTTTTGAGATTACAAACATTTTTATTCAATTCACATTTGTTTCTTGATATTATGATTAAGAAAAATAATATATAATCGAGTGATTCATTTCCACCTTATAAATATGAGTTAGTGAGACATATAGTTCTAAAATCAGATTGTTTGACTTCTAAGATATTCTCATATGAAGGATTCTAACCTATATCTTTAAAATAATTTATATTCCTTATTTAGATTTGATTCACTCATTCCCATAAAGCATACTAATTATCAAAATATATATTTCACACGCTTTTATTAACTCACTCTTTATTATTAACGTATAATGGTCTTGTTTCACGTTCATTTTGTAAATTCAACCGTCTCCTTCTGAAGAAGAAGTATTGAGTCAAATATCTGCTGCATAGATAATTCCAGAGACTAACCCTTTGTTCTTTGTTAGAACGACTTGAAGTTAACGACCGAAAGTCTCTTATGGTAGTTATGTGAGGCATGCTCTACCAGCCAAGCGAGGTAGATTGTAGATGGAAGCATAGGCACGAGTTAGACTCTGTATCTGCCGAGCCACCACACGTTATATGTAAACCTGTATAGTTGTGACATTAGTATATTCTTAATTAATTAAAATATATACATTATATATAATTATATGATAATTATAATATTATTTATTAATAACTTATTATTATATTAATTATATTATATAATATCTATTATATATAATAAATTAATTATATTATATAATATATTATATATTAAATTTAATTATTATTAAAATTAATATATTATATTATATATATTAATTATTATTAATTAATATAATATTAATATATTATAATAAATTAATTAATTATTTATAAATTAACACCTAAAATAGTAATATTATGAATTAATTAATTATTATGTAATTATTTAAGTTTTATTTATATAAAATTATATTATATTATTATATAATTAATTAATTATATAATTATTAGTCTTTTTGTGGTTGTATTCGTTTATTACTGTATGTAGACGATTAGTATTATATATAGCATTTTGAGTATGAATTCAGTTACTATTGTATTGAGAGTTAGTCATGGTATAGTTGAATTACTAAATCTTAATTTATAGTATACATATGTAAATGAGTAATTGATTCTGTTTCACTTAAGGTTTAGTGTATGGGTTATTATTATTTAGTTATAGTGTCTATCTTTATATATATTTATCTATTTATTACGCTTGTATTTATATATAGTATTATTATCATTTATGAGTTTACATTTAATATTATCTAGATGAGTCTTTATTATTTCTTAATCATATTATTTATTATTCATGAAATTTTTTATTATGACACAATTAGTGATATTATGCTTATTATCTATTAATGTATGATTATTAGTATATTATTAATTGATTATAAATCTTTAATTATATTATTATCTCGAGTTTATTATTTATCTGTGTGATTATATCGCTAATCATATTGTTAGTTATGTATCCTTACTGCTCTATATATATATATATATGATTTTATATCATTATTTAATTATTTTCCACTTTATTTTTTATATTATAATTTTTATTTTTACCTTTTTGTATGGGTTGTATTTTGAGCTTCACTTTTAATTTCAACTAAAATTCTTTTTGTTTTTTATTTTTATTTTATTATTTGATTTTATTTATAACTTTTGTTTTTATTCGTGTTATTTTTAATTTTTTTTTATTTTTATAATTTTTATTTTATTTTTATTTTTATTTTTTATTAATTATCATTATTAATTAATTATTATTATTTATATTATTCCCACTATATTATTATTATATATATATATTAATTATTATTTTATTATTTATTATTATTTTTATTATTTATTATTATTTTATTATTATTTTTATTTTATATTTTATTTTTATTTTTATTTTTATTTTTTATATATATTATTTATTATCTATTATATATTATTGATATTTTTTTAATTTTTATCTGCGGATGATTTTTTGTTTTGTGTGGAGTTTTATATTTTATATATTATATTTTTATTTTATTATTTTATTTATTTATTTTTTCTTTATAATTTTTTAATATTTACATAATTTTTATACTATTTATATATTTATTATATTTCTTTTTTTATTTTATATATATATATTTATATAGTCGTGATGGTTATTGTTTAGTTGTTGAGTGATTAGCGGTTGTGATGTGAATCTATGATGTATTAGGAATTTAATACTGTTATTATTAGTTGAGGTACATAAATAATACATATGTATTAATTATTATATTTATTATTTAAAATATTATATAATTATTACCTCTATCATTAATATCTAAATTTATAGATTTGTACAATTAAAATTACTTATCCCTAGATTGGAATTGATAGGAGGGTGGTGGGATTGGTTGAGTTAATTCGTAGACTTATGAATCTGATTTATTACGTATTGAGTCTTTTAATGGTGATAATTAGTTATAAATCATATAACAATAATTTTTTAATTTAGTTATTTATTATTTAAAATTCACTCATAATATAGAAATAAATATTATTAATGTTAAAATTAGCAATAATGTTTTATAATCTCGTAATAAGTATTATAAATCATATATATTAAGTTTTAAAACTCTATATATACTATTTTTTTTATTGTATTTTTTATTATACTAATTTCTTATATATACATATATAAAAATGTTTTGTAAATATGAATAAACATAGATTAAACTAAAAACCTGCTAACGAGTTAAATTGAAATTAATCCAAATTTAATGTTTTATTTCATTTTATTTTTTTTAATATATTTAAAATGCTTTATCTCTAATTATACATTACAAATGAGAACTTATCCATAATAAATTATAATATCTAATAAATTGATTATATATTTTAAAACATAGTTGAATAATTATAGTATTAATGTCTTCTCATGAATCTGATTATAGATAATATGAATTATTCATCTATTCTGACTTAGTACACTATCATACATTGAATATATGCAGTGATATTCAGGTATTATCTATATTAAGTTTAGTACCCGTATGATTGTTCTGTATATTCTAATTTTCTAGATTATTTTTATCTATTGTTATCTGGTATCGTAATTATATTCGGTTTTTGGCATTTCGTGTTTTTTATAGTGTGTTCTGTGATGTTTGTTGTGTGATGTTGTTGATGATAGTGTGATGTAGTTGTAGTGTGCGAGTTGTGTGTAGTGTGATGAATGATATTGTATTTATTATATTCAGTGTTTATTTATAGATACTATGTTAATAATTTTATTAATAACATTATATTATTCAAGTTATAATTTAATAATTAATTCTATTATTTTGCTAATTAGAAGTAAAATTTATACATAATTCCAGTTACACCGAAATATTATAATAAATTTAATGTTTTGTTTTGAATAATAATCAATATATATATATACTCTTTAATATAATAATTATGATTTAATATTGATAACCGTGAGTATCAAGTATCACGAGATACCTATTTACCACTCATTATTGACTATATTGAGCATTGAGTTAATCAAGTAAGACTAGCAAATTACATTAATAATCATTGCATATCGTACCTAAAATACTCTTCTTAGAGAGATGATAACTGTATAAATAGATATACCAAGATGTTAAGTACACGGGTTACTTCAATCAACGGTAATACACTATAGTAATATACATCTCGTTCTCTCCTTCTACCCTAACTTCTGAGCATAACTCTTCAAGGTTTGTGTGAGTCTCTATGCAATAAAGTATATTAATCTTTTGTGGAAACAAGCCGTATCTAACCTAGGTCACAATTCTCTTGTTAAGTCTACCTAATTCTTAATTTCTACACTTCGTTTTCCTATCTCATATTCTGATCACTTGCCTCAAACACTCATTATAAAAAAGATTCACACACACTTAGGTGCGTCACCAGATTAATTGTGAGGGCGTCGATCTTGGGTCCTGTATCATATCGAATTTCTTCATTCAGGTCTTGATCCGTTATGATGGCATATATAGACAATTATATTTTCATTATACGGAGTGGGTCTTACATCATGATTGGTTATTGACGTATATATAGGCGATTTTTTACTTTTTTTTTGAGCTGTTTTATTTAATCATTAGATTACGTATTAGCTCGATTTTGTTAATAAATGAGTGTCTGGGTAAGTAAGAGCTAATTATTTAACTCATACCTATATAGTATTATCTAGTTGTTTGGATCAAATAGAGGTACAGAAGACCTAAGTTTAGATATCTTGCAACAGACACTATAAGTACTTTATTGATGATTTTGTATAGATGTATGATAGTATATATATAAGGTACTTATATGTACTAGGATATGTAAAGTAATAGATAAATTAATATAATTTTATATATTAATATAACTATATATATAATATATATAATATATAAATTTTTATACCGATTTATTTTATATATATATATTATTTAATTAATAATTAAATATACCAATAATATATTACATTTTTATAAAATTAATAATATTAATATATTAATATAATAAATAATTAATAAATAATATTATTATATGATATAATAATATTTAATAATTAAATAAATATTAATAGTTATAATAAATAATAATATATATTAACTTTTTATGATTAGTAAAGTTGTAATTTATGATATATATAGATTGAGAATATCAACTTATATTTAGCTTATATAGACTATACTGCTTATAGGTTGTTAGTTTTTATATATAACATCTTATATCATATATTTATAAGTTTAACCTATATATATAAATAATTTGATTAATGAATAGCTGTAATGTTCACAAGTTATGAGGTATATAATATAGGTTTTGATGATTAATAGTTTATTTAGTTTTTTAAAGTATTTATTTCGAATATAAATTTTAATACATATATTAAATAGCTTAAATTCTAATATACTACATGTGTATTAATTTTAATATTTATATAAATACTATGGAGAGATAGAAAGATGATAGTATATTTATTGAAACTAGTTAGTTGTTATATATATATCATTATATAAATTTGATTAACTGTTATTTTATATATTTTTTATAATCACTGAACACAAACTAAAACTAAACTAATAAGGGATACCACACCATCACAACAACAATCATACATATAATATATATTTATATTATAAACCAACAACTATACAAACTAAACAAAACATAACCACTATGACTATGACTGAATTTCACATTCAAACAACTACAACATAACATAACAAAGCAACAAACGAGGTGAGAAGTTAAAGTGAAAACCGCCATGAACAATTTTCAACAACAAACAACATCAACAACTGCATTACAAATGCAACACAAAGCAACATTTCAACAACAACAGTTACAGAAAAGAATTTATTTTATGTCTATATAATGTTATAGGCAAATACTTTGAATCAATAGATGCAATCTTAGAAGGTCAATAGATCAATAGATCATGAGATGGGTAGGAAAAAGGGATAGAGTGGAGTGGCTTTAGTTTACTGATCTTAATCTGATTTTACAACGTTGAAGTTTAGGGTATTGTAAAATGGCAAAATTTTAAGTTATAAACATGAACAAAGTGGAAATGTAAAATAAAGCAGGACAATAAAAGGCAATAAAACAGAAGAGATATAAAGATAGATGATTATGTAGTATATGATTCTGTCATAAGTCGCTAGTATAACAATCAAGTGATGATCTTGAAACAATTAGATATGAGATAGATATCGAGGAGTGAGAAATCACACCGTCCCAGGAGTAAGCATATTGATGTTAACGTGATGGGTGGAGAGAGGTGGACTTAGAAAGGGCAATCGTTTGGGATTATCTGATCTTTACTGGACTTATAAACAGACGACGAACTTAGCAATTGTTGAGTCACGTGATTTTCACTGAGTCTAAAAGGATGTTGTTGCTGGATGTATGCCTAAGGTAAGATAAGTAGGTTCATACTGTTTCTAAGCGATTAGCTACGAATTGGTGGATGTCACACTCGAAGAGTGTATTACTGATGATATAAGCCGGCTTTAAATTAGTGAGAGTATATTCACATGAAAGACGAGTGCGCTATTGCACATTGTAACATTTTTTAAATTAATAGCAGTATATGATTTATCCAACATAAGAGTATTAAAAGGAAAAGATTTCGCTATTGAAGATAATTTTTATTAATTCAAGTATAGAAAAGCCAAAAAGAATATTATAAAAGAGGTATTTTATCTCCATGATCAGATTATATAAATCTAAATAGCTGTTAGATATATGAGAGAGAGGCCACGATTATGATTGTATACAAGTAATATCTGGACTTTGGAATGTCAATAAGATACTGTACTGAGAACTATTACGTATATATAGTGAATAGGAAGTACAGGATTTAGCTTGTTGAAGGGGAAGAGAGATGTAACGAAAGGGAAGGGAAATGAGAATAGCAGTTAGTTGATTAACTGGATTTAACCTGATTTACTGGGAATTCTGCCTTAAGTAATAATTGAATAGTGATGGTGCTTTTTGTAACGATGAAATGGCATTTTTGTAGAGGGTGAGGAGTTAGATGAGAAAGAACACTATTCGAAAGCAATACTGCTATTCAATATATAAAGACAGTAATAGTAATTACGAGAAAAATAAAGAATGAAGATTTGTTATTTGTAAGGAGAGGTTGATGAATGAAGTTCTTGATGGATGAGGCATATGAAGGAATATTTAAGGATATATATGAAGTTCTATGAAAAAATTAATACTAGTAAGAAGAGGGGGTAATCTGGGTAGAGTGAGAAAAGTAATGAAGAAAAGTGGTAAATCTGCAGTGATATGGATAGTTAGTAAGTATAATATCTTAAGTGAAATCTATAAACAATAGAGCGGTTAAGGCGAGATGGTTGAAATTGATTGGATATTTTGGAAAGTTGTTGTAATTACACAAATTAAATTATAAAGCGTATTACTAATGGATGAGTATAGTTTCCAAAACGTATGAATTTCGAGAAACGAGAGGATCAAAGTCAGAGTTCAAATAGAGATTCAACAGTAGATATAATCAACCTGATCACTCTGAATATGTAGGGATAAGGAGGTGGAGTAAAGAGAGAGGTTGAGGACATTTAAGATGTAAAAACTTGAAAATTTTATTAACGTGATTGACAATGAGGGCTTTTAACTTTGAGACCGTTTTGAGATATTGACGGATAGAGAGGATTTGTCATGGTACTTGATCGGTTATTCAGAAAGCATTTGTGAGTTCGTCCACGAGAGCGAAGTTTAAGCATCGTATGATTAGGCTGTAAGGAACAATTAAGGTCTGCTTGCACGATTAAGAGTAATGTGTGATAAAAGAGATGTTGTGGCAATAATCATTTAAATCTTTTTACAGTTGATTAACATATTATATCAGTAATGAATATGAGGAAGTAGATGTAATAAATGTAGAAGATATAACATAAATATTAGTTTTTTATTAAAGGTAAATAATAATATTTTAATTGGAAATAATATACATATCAAATAATTAACTTTATATAACTGCATTATTAATAGTAAGATAGATATGATGATATGACTTTTAAAGAGATGAAGATTCAGGTATTATATAGATGATGAATTATGAAAAGTTGGATAAATCGTGTAGAGGAAACTGTTTTCTGTGCATGAGAAAAATGTTCAAGTTATTTGTATGAGTTGACTGTGTTTCAGTAATTTGAAAAAAAAAAAATTTAGATAGTAGAAGAATTTAGAAAAATTAGGAGTAGATTCATTAGGCTGGGAGGCTAAATGGTTCTGAATGTGTAATATATAGTCTGGAGTAACGTCTAACAGCGACGTTGTGTTATTGTACCTCCTTGGTTATTTCATTTGTTTATATATGAAATGGGTTATGAAAGAATTCGACGGTGGAGGATGGCAATTAGGATATTATGAGTGGTTAAGAATGAAGGATTAAGAATGGAGATAGTGGAGGGTGCCCTACCATAATTTAATGACGTAATGAAATTTTCATACTGAATACCCAAGTGGCGAATCTGAAGAGATTTAGAGAGGATTGGTAGAGAGTATTTTGGTAATGGTATCGTAAAAGGGGGGTTATTGAAAATGTAAAATAACGATAGTAATAAGAGTAAGGATTATGGAGTAATTGGTTGAAGATGAGGACAGTCCTCAGTGTGATATTATGGTTAGATGGTGGTCAGCTGGAGTACAAAGTTGTCTGAGTTTATGATTAATTTAGTGTGTATATTGTTGGATGGAGATGATGAATCACGAAGTTGGCAGTGGGTCAGTGCAGGCAAAAATGCAGGCCAAGGTTTTGCTGGTGGGACAAACTCTCATCGGTCTTCCTCGGTGCCGACGATATGCCTGTACCAAAAGGGGACTCGATTCTGAGTTCCTCTCTCCTGGTATGTGCTGCTGGTCCCTAATTTCTTCATCCTAAGATGCCTTCTTCTCTTTATCAACCATAGTTTAGCGGCGTCATTCTGCGTTTTGCTATCTACCTGTGCATCTTCAATTCTTTCTTTTATTTCAGTTGGGACCAATAGCTTCCTCTCTCAATCTGTATGGGGTTACAAAATCAGAGCAGCATTTCTTCCTCACCTTTCAAATAAACTGTGATCTCTGGACACCATTCCGTTAGCACCTTAGTAATCACCTATTCCTCCATGACCTTAACTTACCTTACAGTTCACACTCTCTCGCTGTTTACGGTCTCATGGATCATATCACTACTAGGGCGGAAGCATTTAACGTTCTTTGTCATGAGGAATGATAATGATACAAGGATAGAAAATAACGATGAAGAGGACAATGCAACGATAGGATAAAGATACAAGGATGAAAATACATGAAAGGGGTACAATGAGAGGAGCTCATAATAAGGGTACATGGAGAAGACACGTATGTACGGGATAGGGGAGGAATGCATGAAAGGAGTCCATAGGAGAGCAAAGAGAGGAATTTATAATTATATAGTGGAAAAGGATGAATGTATAAAGTAACGGATATTAGTTATATTAATATAATATTAAATTGATATATATATTTGATATATGAGAGATATGTGAATGGATTGGGTTAAATACTAGAACAGAAATCACTAAGGTCTAAGGGTAAGTATAAGTATAAACCAGATATGTATGAATGTGGAAATTGAGTCTTAGCGCTGGGAAACGTAATGTTCTCAGAGAGAATGCCAGAGATATAATAATGTGTGAGTTTCCTTGGAGTTATAACTCCAGAGCAGAGCACAGCGAAGAATAACACGTAGTTTGCACATAAAATCCGTATAGGGAGATGTAATCAGGAACGGAGGAATTATGTCATATGTCAATGTGGGGACATTAACGTCTCTATATGTCGCGCCGAGGTCTCATTACGAAAACGACCATAATGGCGCCAAAGCAGCGTGTATGTACACCTTACGGATTACTTGGGAAGTCCTTATTGCACAGGAATTTCCTACGTCATTAACGTAGCATTGGAAACCCTTGAAATAGCTCTCGACACTACTTAATATTATATAGTTACTCTAGAGTACGTGAGTAGTTACATCATAAATTAAATAGAAGCTTTAGATGATAGTGTGAAGATATTATTCTAGTTACTGTGACTATTAAGTAAAGTTTAATTCTAACACTGATATTAAATTTAATATGAGTATAGCATAGTAATATAAATAGAAGAGGTAGTATAGTACGGTATAGTATATACGTAGCTATATGGTCATCACACACCCGCATTCTTACGCTCCATTATGTTAATATACCGAATCTGAATATGTTTTCGTAATTAATTACCAGCTAATGAATTTGGATTTAGTAAATTTGGGCGTGAAAATGTTATTTGAGGCGCTTCCCAAAGTCCTCTTATCGCCCTAGTTAACAAAGACATCTTCTTCAGATTTACTTCCATTCATTCACTGTCAATTGTGTTAATTCCAATGTATCGTCATTGAATTAACTAGATTTATTAATTGAATTATGTCCCTTGTAGGAATAAAATATTCTCTATTCATTTTGGTTCGTGGAAAATAAGCTTCAATATGAACGTGTTGTTTAGCTTTATCCTTTTGGATGGATTTTTTATTAGAATTTATTTATGATAAGGGCAACAGTAAATTCTGTGGGAGACGCAGGCATCCTGTTTAGACTCAGCCACTGCTAGAGGAAGTTTATATATACTGTAGTTTTACATGTAAGTTGTAATTCATGGTGTGATTGTAAATGAGATTTTATGTCATTTACTCAACCACTCACCCAAACACCCACCCACCCACACATAAGCATATTTTTTTTTACTTGTACCTTAGGCTGTGAAGATGAGGGTGTTGCTATGATGGTATTGACAGATTACTTAAACTCTCTCACAACTCCCACTTCTAAGTTTTCTCGGATGAAAGTTGATCCACGCTCATCCAAACTTCCACAAAAGGTATTTAAATTTATATAATATTTTTTTGAACCATTTATATTTCCTATATTTTATTTTTACTTTTTGAATTTGTTTGAAATACATAGTTTTTTCGGTTTATATATATAAATAAATATATACTATATAATATATAATAATATTAGTATAATTTGTGGTATACTATAACTATATAAATTATACTTTATATATCATATTATATATATATATATATATATATATATTATACATATAATTATTATTATATATTACTATCTATAAATACTTTTATATTATATATATATATATATATGATAATATATATATATATATATATTATAATATATATATATTATATGTATATATATATATAATATATATAATATATATAATATATTATATACTATTCTTATACTATAATACTATATATATATATACTCATATATTTAGTAAATTTAACACTAATAACCGAGAAACATATATAATATATATTATATATTATTATATATATTAAATATTTTTAATAAATAATTCTATTTTTAAATATTTATTTTCTAAATATATATTTTACAAATTTTTTATTTTAAAAAAAGATTTTCACACGTTTTACGTGATTCTTTTACACTGAAAACAGAACCAAATATTTATTTTGAAATATTTGAAATTAGTATAGAGACCTTTAGATTCTCAATAATATTTTAATTTCTTAAAAAATTTTATCTAAAATTATATTTTACAATAACATATTTATTTAAAAATAGGTTTATTTTGAAATATATTTCATTTTATAATAGTTTTTATTTTAAAATATTTTATTTTAAGATATTTTTATTCTTTACAATACATTAAAATATAAATCCATTATTTGAAATTAATAAGATTTGTAAATTATTCATTTTTTAAATATTTACTATTTTATAAATAGTTTGTTTTATTAATTATAATTTTTTAATATTTTATTTAAATTTATTGATTTTAAATTATTCATTTTAAAAAATTGTATTTTAAAAATTATTTAGATTTAATTTTAAAAGTTTCATATCTTTATTTTTATGATTACTTGTTTATTATTTTGATTTATGTTGCGATTGTTACGTATCTATCTTTATTTTATTTTTTATTTATTTTTATTTTATTTTTTTAAATTTTTAATTTTATTTACTTATTTATTTATTTATTTATTTATTAAACTTTTAATTAGTTATTTAATTATATAATATTTATTTATATTATTCTGAATATATATTTTTCTATTATTGTAATTTAATTATTCTAATATTATTGGTTATTTGTATTATTATTATTATTATTATTATTAGATTGTTAATTATTTATTTAATATTATTATTCATTATTATTATTAGTATTATATATTATTAATTATCTATTATTAATTTTTATTTCATTCACTCAAATTCTGTGAGTGTGAGTGGATGAGACCATACACCGGGAAACAAAAGTAAAAGTAAAAGAACATGGAAGCAAGTCGAAAAGGAAGAAACCCCCCGCCCCCCATCTTACAGGTCCCTTCCATATCCATTTTAACTGATCATACTCGTTGTCTTCAGATCCTTATTGACAAAAATCCCATCCCTATCTAGTGTGAACTTTACCGCCAGGCCCATCTTCGAGACGATAAGCCTCTCTGTGATGTCATATCTATTCAAGACTAGTTCTTCTTTTTTTACTAATCTCATCAGTGTGTCCTAAAGCGGTTCATTAGTTTCCCTGGGTAAGGCTATCCCCTACAACTCATATCTTCCTTACACTAATAAGGAATTATCTTCTCTTTAACATCTGCTACCCACAATGCCACTCCACCTCCTTTCCATTAGGTATGCACCTTTCTTCGGACAACACAACTTCGTGGATTATTTCAACAAACTTCGCATTTGTCCCTACTCTCACATCTTTCCCTTCAAGGCCATATTCACGCTTAGCTTGACTTCAATTCCACTTTTGCTTCAGTGCCCATATTTTTTTTCCCAGCGTGTGATCTTACCTATACATCCGCACCCGCCATGTATAGAACTCACTCGCGTAAAATGATGCTTACACCTAAACTATTTACTAAAGTATTTCCATCGACATCTGCTCCTTCACTTCATATTAGTTACCTAAAATCCTCCAGTATCAATCTGATCCTCCGACGTCTATGCCCAAATTTAGGCATTAATCTTTCACATCCATGTTAGGTCATCCGCTCTCTTCTTTATTGTCCTATAACTTTCTCAACCATTACAATTGCTCTTGTATTTAAGATGCTGGAGAACAATCTTACTCTACAAATTTCCTTCACCCCTTAAATTGACTGTGGGATGAATTTCTCTTCTATTATCTTGCCTTCCTGTTCGTCCTTTTGAGTCCTTTACACAGAAGCCGCTAAGATTGTAATCATACTTGAACACATTGACCTTAGATCTAACCACTTATCTACATATTGCTATAGTTTGATGTTTACATTTAGTATAGTATATTATATTATATATATATTATAAGAGTTATATATATATTATATTGATAGTAATATAATATATATATATTATATAATATGTATATAATATATATATCATATATATATATATAAATATGATGTATAATATAGATAATAATAATATAAGACTGAAGTATAAATATAATATAATATAAAAACTATATATAATTAATTTTAGTACGATATAGTTTTGTAAACTATTTTAAATTTATGCGATAGAATGAAAGATATTTTTCTTTTTTAATATAAATTATAATATGGTAATATAATATATATATATATATAAATATAATATAACTAATACTACTAATATATATAGGATATATATATATATATAGTAATATATAATATAAATCAGATATATATATATATAATATATAATAATCTATAATTTTCACTATAATAATATATATAAATATATATAATATCTATATATTACATATTCATATTATATTAACCTGTCATATTAAAATATCTCTTACTAGTCCTATCCATCATAATAAAACTTACATACTAAAACTTGCTCTTTCAATAGTAATATTATTCAAATTCCGCACTATTAAAAGTATAGAATATAATGAGGGAATAAATATATATTTTCATATATAATATATAAATTATAATTAATAATATATATATATATAAAAAACAACATATCCACTAAGCGAGTGACAATATAAATCTAAAACTGGCCTATTTAAGATTTCATTATTCTCTACTTCAACTTCAACAACTTCTAAGGTACTCATGCTTTCTTAGTCTACATTTTACTATTGAAACTGGAAGTTCTCTTTATCCTAAACCCCCTCATCTAAAAAAATTCTCTCTTAAAAACCTCTCTTGCAGGAATATATTTGACACGCAAAACAACAATATGCCATCGCATCGTTAAAAATAGCAGGCACCCTCATCCTCTCGCTCCTCTATCTCTCCTCTTCTGCCTCTTTCCTTCCTTTAATACTCATAACATCTCTCTCTCTCTCTCAGCTCATCTCTCGATCTCCTCCTCTCTCTTACTAGTTTGGTGTCTTTGCCTGGCCTAGACTCTCTCTCTCTCTCTCTCATTCTCTTCTCTCTCTCTCTATTCGTACTCTCTCTCTCTCTCTATTCATCTCTCTATTCTCTCTCTCTCTCTCTCTCTCTCATCCTTCTCTCTTTATCTTCGTCCTTCTCTATCTCCTTCTCTACTCTTCATTCTCTTACTACTATTCTCTCTCTTACGTCTCTCTCTCCTCCTCTTTACTTCTCTCTCTCTCATCTCGCTCTATCTTCACTCTCACACAATTCATCATTTTACTCACAGTATCGCCCGTACCACTATCTATATCATCTTTCCTTTCCAAACACGCTCATTTGCTATCTCTCTCTCTCTCTCTCTCTACTCTCTCTCTCCTCTCTCTCACTCGTTTCTCCTTCTCTCTCTACTACAATAACCACCCACAGAATTATACAACCAACTTAACGATATCCCTAATATCATAAAAATAAACAAAACAAATTACATAATACTACTCATAACATAGTTCTTTTCTTTATCATCTCATCTCTTAATTTCTCTCTCTTTCTCTCCGTCTCTCTCCTCTCTCTCATCACTCCTTCTCAGATTACACTTATCTCCAACTCACCTCACATCTTTCTCTCTATCTCTGGTCACATTCAATCATCCTTCTTCATTCATCTCATCTTCAGACACTCATCACTAACTTTAGACGCGCTGTCAGCTGTTTAAAAAAAATTAATTCTACAATCCCTTCAGCATCTTGAAAATATATATATAAATCACAACACAAATAATTCAGCATTTAAAAAAATCTCACCAGCATCATGCTAGCATTATAATAGGTAGCACCTTAGAAAATATGCCATCTTTCATTAATTAATTAAATTTTATGAAAAATTTATATTTTTTAATGAATCATTTTATCTAAGTAACATGAAATAAAGTCTTTATCTTCATCCCCTACCTATTACATTTCAAGTAACAATTTTTAATCTAAAGTTGATGTAACTTTAAATACAAAAGAAAAGTTCACTGAAAGAAATGAAGTTATAACTGAATCAAGAAATCTTCAGTGGAAAACATATTAAATCAGTTGTTCGTTTGGTTGTGTGTACTAACACACACACACACATTTTATGTCTGTATTGACCAACTAACCGAGGAAGATATTTACTGTACAAGCAAAGATAAGTAATAGTCTAAGCATTTCATTATCTTTTGTAGTAGACGTTACTGATATTTAATCAATAATAATAATAAAGATCAATATAAATTCCTATTAAGTAAGAAAAGAACATTTTTAAGGCTTACGTACTCAGGATTTCGAACATCATTACAATGCAATAATATTTGCTGAAGGGCTTCTTTATGATTAGAATCTAATCTTCCTTGTGGAAACGAAAAGGTTACTTTTACCTGTGAAGAATAAAGTTAAGTTTATATTTTGGAACTGGTAAGAAGAGATGAATTACAGTACAAAATGTATAAATAATATATATATATATATATATATATATATATATATATATATATATATATATATATATATATTTATATACAGCAGAGCTGAAGCATACATATATATATATATATATAAGTTATATATATAAGTAAGTATATATAGCAGTTATATATATATATATATATATATATATATATTGTTGATATATATATATATATATATATATATATATATATATATATATATATATATATATATATATATATATATATATATATATATATAGTCTTCACAAACTTATCAAATAAATATACGAAAATTAACTAATAATCTGATTAGTTGTTTTGTCAAAAGTATGTAACATATGTATTGTTTTTACTTTCAAGTACAATAGAAACTAAAAAACGGATTTTGTGTAAAAATGTTTAATAAAATTACCTTAGTATCTTGCTGTGAACTTGGAATTACTGAAAATTTTGAAAGGAATTTTTTATTTCCACCCGAGATAAATTCTTCGGCTTTTCTCTTTTTATTAACTTTCATTTCTGATAGTTCACCAGATGACTCTTTATTGGGAGTTTTTACTGTAGCTTTTGTATTACTTTTGTTATTGGGATTTTTCATATTTAACACTTAATATTTTTAGCTGATACCTTATTTAAAAAAAAAAAAAATATTATATTATAGTATAGTTGAGTAGCAGCAGGCAGGCAGTAGCTGTTGCTATATATATATATATATATATATATATATGGCAGTATATATATATATATATATATATATATATATATATATATATATATATATATATATATATATATATATATATATATATATATATATATATATATATATACTTTATATATATTAGAGCGTCCCTCATTTTTTAACTTTCAGAAAATAATATAGACACCCACAATATTTTTTCCTGTGTATGACAAACATGTTAAGGCCAATTATTAAAATTTTAGTGCATGAGAGCCTGTGCTGACAAGCCTGAACATGTTGAATCCTGTATTCGCTTTTCTGTGGCTTGAAGGCCTTTTCTTTACGTTGAGCTCACTTGTGTCATTCATTCCACAATGACGCATGAATTGCACAGTGATGACATCAACATTTATTTGGTTGGTAGTATTAGTCACGAAATATCAGATAAAAAACTGCATTCCAATCGACAAGTTATATCAGTAATATTTTATAACCTTCATAAAAAACTGACCATTAGTGAAAGTGCAAATTTAGTCTCTCACGAATGCATAGTTTTTTGGGAAAAAGCTAGAATCCCTACAAGAGCATTACCTCACTGCATAAAGAAATTGATTGACTTGCACTCTCAATGGAGAAGCTTGCCGCTACCGTGGCACAAACGGTAGAGCGACGGAGTCGCATGGCAACGGCTCGGGTTCGAATCCTAGGTAGAAATTACCTAGAAGTTCCCCTCCTTGAATAGGGCTATGCCCGTGAGGTGTGAACTTAAAAAAAAAAAAAAAAAAAAAAAAAATGCCCAAAACCATCAGAATATATTTAAATACAGTGAAAGGAAATTTCAAAAAACTTGGATAATTTGTTTGAAATTGCCACACAAACACACTCAATTTAATGAAAAATGAAGATAATTAGTTTTTATTATGCCAGAGAGAGAGCCAGGTAGAATCGGTTTTCTTGCAGGTGTTGATAAGTTACTTACCGTGAAAGAGGAAAAGGTAAAAGAAAGACCTCAGTAAAGATCATAACAGGCTTCTAAAATGTCAGCATCAACAAACCTCATTTGTTATAGATATTCCATGTAGTGTCTCACTATCAGGAGAAACTGAAGAAGAGCTCTCCTGTTTCAATGAAACCAATGATTGTGACCCTTCCTATACACTGTCTTTTAAATGCCCAAAACAAGTAGAAATGCCCAAACGAGGGGGGAAAAAACTGACAACAAAGCTTACAGCTACTTTTAGACAGGTGTCAGTTTTAAGTGCTAGAGATGCAGTGTTTGTTATTCAGACAACAGCAGAGGCTTTGGGACACTATTTTAATACTTTACCAATTAAACGTTCACCATTCAAAGAGCTCATGAGAAATTAAGGAAAGAGTATGCAGCTCAAGTGAAAGCTATTTTTATCGAGAACCCACCAGCTTTTGTTACTGTCCACTGGGATGGGAATATACTACCTGCCTTGAATGTAAGAGATTCAAAAGAAGAGAGGCTTCTGATTGTTGTGACACATAGTGATACAGAACAACTAATTTGAATACCAAAGTTAGTAAACTCATTGGGAAAGGAACAAGCATTGGCTGTTTGGAATAGGTTAAAGGAATGGGGATTTGATACCAAAGTTCAATTTACCTGTATGTGTTGTGATTCCACTCCAAATACAGGAAGGTAAAATGGTGCTACAGTGCTTATTGAATAGTTGGCTAAACAGATATTTTATATTTTCCATGCCGTCACCATATCTACGAGTTAGTGCTACATGCTGCATTTGAATGTAAATTGTCATATACAACAAGTAGGCCTAGCCCAAACATTTCATTTTTACACCACTCGGGAAATGGAGCTCTATTGATAATGATAAAATTAATGATGGAATAGTCTTTTTAAATGAGGTTTGTACCCTCAAAGAATTTAAAGAAATGACAGAATTGTTCCAGAAAACTCTAACAGAAGGATGGCTCAGAGACAATTGTTGTGGACTTCTAGAATTGTGCATCATATTTTTAGGAAAGGGCTTACAATATAAACTGAAATTACGACCACCGGGGGCTAAGCATCATGCCAGGTGGATGGCGAAAAGAATCTATTCATTAAAAATATTCTTGCTAAGGTCCGAGCTTAACCATAACAGGAAAGATGAAGAAGCTATTAAAATAAGTTTGCATATTTATTGTTAAAATTTATGTGAAGGCTTGGATAAACTGTCATTCAGCAATCAAAGTCCCATATCAAGACCTTTGTTTCCTAAAGTCCCTGAAAAAGTTTGAAACGATAGATGTCAGCATCTCACAGTCTACAATAAATAAATTCTGTAACCATTTATGCTATTTAACGAAGGAAATAGCAATCTTATCATGGTTTGATAATGATGTGGACATTCCATCAAAATATTGAATGGTGGAAAAACTTAGTAGTCACCCACACCAAGTTCAGAGGAAATATTATGTGCATCCCAATTCTGGGTAAGTGTATAAGTTCCTTTACAGCGACATAAATTTAAGGTTAATCAACATTATTTATCCTGCCATTTAGTGACACGATTATTATTATTATTATTATTATTATTATTATTATTATTATTATTATTATTATTATTATTATTATTATTATTATTATTATTATTATTATTATTAGCAATTATTTTATATTAATATTTTTTATTAGTAGTAATATTATTATGATTATTAGTTATTATTATTGTTATTAGTGCTATTATTATTATTATTATTATTATTATTATTATTATTTATATTATAATGGGATCCATACCTTGTAACAATAGGGGACTGCCACTGTCTATATTTTTATTTAAATAAGAATATTGTGGATTTTGTTTTGAAGAAAAGCTTGAATCTTTTCGATCGTCTGTGAATCCACACAACATTTTTAATGGATAATCCTTCATCATGGAATAGTAATAGCTCATAGTAGCACTAGTTAAATGAATATGGCAATTCTCAGAGTCGCTTGAATATGCTGGTCCGACATGACACTATTGGTTTATAGACGAGTCGTTTTACGCAAACATCTGTATGAATCGAGAGAAAGTATGGTAGGCCTTACATTACTTGTGGCGCATGCTAGTGAACGCTTGATCGGCTTCTGCCTCAATTATAGATCTCTCAACCATTTTCATACACCTTTGAATTCCAAGCATAGACAATTATTCCTTACTACCTTATGAGCGCACAATGTAACCGTAACTATCCTGAAGAGAAATCATCTCACCTTGCTATTAGCGTCATAAAAGTTTGTAGCCTCGGTGCCCCATTCTCCGATAGCACTATTACACTTCAAAGTCTTAACCTTGTAAGTTTATTTCAGTTTGAGAGCCCAAGTCCATATTTTATCCTTGGCCCCTTGTTTTATTATATATTTAGAGTTATGTTCCTCATTATTCCACCTTCCTCATGCGCTAATAAGAAAATCTACTCCTTTCGCGCTTTGTGCTCCCTCTGAATACAAAAATTAGGTGTCTCAATATGATTCACTCACGCCAAGTTTATTGTTGTGTCCCCTAACGATCAAATATGAAAGTCAATTATTACCTTTACTACTCCATTTCCATCTCACAAGGAATCTTCAGTCACTCACTGATTGAAAACAACGCTTATATAGTTCCATATATTTTTCTTTTTTGAATTATTAAGCTCTCTATATATCTTCAGTGATACTTCTTCGTCTTCTGAACCTTATTTTACGTGTTTTACGTTCATAAGCCTGTAACTATATAGACTTCATCAGCATGAATTACTTTCGAGAGTATCCAGACACGAAATCAAAATTTTTTTACCCTATCGATTTTCAGCACAGTGTTCACATAATCCCAATTAATGGTCTCTCCCGTAGCTCTTTCTTATGCCATATAAAATCTGGTTCTATCACTGATATACACCTACTAGTCCTTCTGTACTAGCTCAACATCGCATTGTCCTATAACCAAATATCTATATGGTAGCGTGTCTTCAAATACCAATAGTATACATGTTTATCTTTAATATCCCAAATACTGAAAAGGGCATGGCTACATCTGTTTGCTTCTATTTGAGAGAGTGAGATAAACATAAATCCCTCCTTTTGATAGCATTCGGTCCATTAGTAAGTAAGCGCAAGGATTTTAATCGTCATAGAGTTGTATCTGTGAACAGGAGTCCACTGGCCATTATTATTATAGAGGCTCTTTGGAGTGCAAGCAGTATCTTAAATTCGTTGGTTAAAACCTGACGTGAACAAGATTGGAGCTTCATGGTAATTAAATAGCTCGTACTCCTTCCTTTTCAAACCATTGTTTGGGCAATACCAATCTCAACCTTACAAATAAACGAAGGGACTAAGTCTTATTCTTTGAGTCCTTTTGTATTTTTCATAGGTAATCTACCATCTCTATTAGACAGACTATGTCAGTTCTTTTGTTCCGCCCGATTCTAATATTCACGGTTCTAGAGTTACCCTTGAATGAATAATCATCATCTTGCCTCCACTTTAAGATTTGTGTTCTGACTTGCTTCTGTGAGCATTTTGTGTGGCATAATTTGTATATTTGGTCTTATTTTTTGTGGCTAATTGGTGTTAATGGTTGTTTTGTGAGTATCTTATATATGAAGTAGTGGTCGCTATACGCTATGTTAGTGTATTTATGTTAGTAAATCAGTTGTTATGATATAGTTAATTATTAGGAAGTATATACATTGGACGCATGGCTTCCATAAGTGTTATGAAGTTTCAGCAAATATCTGTAAGCCTAGTCATTGGTATGATGGAATCATAACACTGTTTAGTTGGCGTGTGTTGGGTGGGGTTTTATTTAGTGGATTCGTTAAAATGAGAAAGATTATTATCTTGGTGTATAAATTGTAGCGCAAGTCGTTAATCTAATGAGATATTTAGTGATCTGAGTTAAGTTGTAAGTTGAAATTAGGTATGAGAGTTGTGAGATAATATGTAAAAAGTTCGTATCAGCTTTCCCCACAGTAGATCAGTGAACTGATCAGTTAGGGCTCTATCGCATAGGTGAGTGATAATATTTTTGTAGTATATCCCAGGTCCTAGTGGAATATAAGGAAGTCTCTAGAATGCATGCGCTATGTGTAGTTCTCGATTAGATGTTAACGCGAATGTATAGTTGGTGGTGATGTTGGGAATCTGTTTTTAAAGATATTCAGATTTTATTTCTTTATAGGACTCTCTCAGCGTGTGGTTTAAACTGTAAGTTTTGGCTAAAATAACCGAAAAAGAGGTGGGATAGAGAGTATAGATTAGTGTAAAGGTAATAGATCTGGTAATTAAGACTTGAGAAAGTATGTAATTCTCGCTGAGTGTGTGATTAAGCTGCGTGAGAATGCATGAATGATAGTGAGTGCATGATAGAATATGGGTGAGATAGTAAAGTCGTGCCGGTGTGGTTTTGTGTGTGTTTGAGTTGGGAGAGTGGGTAAGATGGAGAATTATTAGTGTCTCGTTAGACAGGGTGGTTCAGCTAGGGCACTCTAAGACTGAATTCAAACACTGAATAGGAATATCGTATAGTGAAATAGAGTAGGGAGGATATAAAGGAGGGACAGGTGTTATCGCGAGATAAGCCTTAGCCTCTAAGGATGTAGTAGAAGGGCTCGAGCATGGGATGAGAGAGAGGGAGATTTGCAAGGATTATGAAATGAAAAATATTGAATGGAAGGCTTCTGTACCAATGTATTTTTTGCTATTTTGGAACCGTTGAGATAAGAGTGGAATGGAGAAGTTTCGTTACTTTGTAGCATAAATAGTTTTAGTTAATGGATTGTAATAATGTGTCCGATGCACGGGAAAGCGGGATATGTCCACGTAAGGGGTAGATAGGCACTAGTGATTCACCTAGGCAGAAAGTAAGAGGGAAAAGGATAACAGGTAGTTTGATAATAGGACTGGCGAGATGAAATTTTGAGAGTTGTAGAATTAAAATAATAGGATGAGGATTCAAAAGTCAGTCAGCCTGGATGCTGCAAGTAGGTTTCGCTGTCTTCCCAGTGAGGAAGGAAAAATTTCCCAAAAAAAGAGGGAAAAGGGGGGGGGGCCAAGGTAATGTTGAGTTCTAAGGAGATGCAATGATAATTGGACTCTATGATACGATACCTAGATAAAACTTTTCAAAATAAGGCTAAAATGAAACGATGGAGAGTATGTTATCCAGGTGCCAGAGTGAGTGATGTCGTGGATAGATAGATAGAGGAGATTTGATTCTACCAATGTTGATTCAAATGTGATTGTGCATTGGTAAAATGATATAGGACATAGTAAGTCAGAAGAATTAATTAGCAGACTATAGGAGGTTGATTCAGACAGATGAAAGCCTAGTGTGAAGAAGATGCATGATTCTAGGATTTTTACCTAGCGTTAGGTGCAGGTTCAGGAATGGGGAAGTAGGGCTTTAGGTGTAAATGGAAGCATGGGTTAATGAAGAATTATATGGAGACTCCTTTCAGGAATATGAAATAGACGGATATTCACTTTATCTATACCAGCGTAGAGGAAAGAAGGGTGGTGGTGTGGCGATTTATGTTAAAAAAAGCAATATTCAACCTTCTAGTATTACATCGACGACTTATCTAAAACCTAATAAGTCTTCACGGGGAGATTGAAAATAGAGAGTGGTGGGAGTAGAGATATTTCGATTTGATATGACATGAAATTCAAATAGAATAGGGGGCGATATTGTTAATAGTACCTATCGATCTATGAGCCTATGAGATCAAAAATTTATAGATATGAGGGGGCCCCCCCTCACCTGGAAATTGTGTAATAAATAATTGAGACAGCTATATAGCATACAGTAAATAGAAAAAGGTATTAAATCTCATTCATGGGTTGATTTTAAATTTTTCACTATATAGTGCATATTACAATGGGATTCCTTTGATCTAATTTAATGTGAATCCAATATGCAGTTATTCTAATAGTATTTATAAATTGTTATATCATTAAGGTTAGTAATAATCATTATTATTTGATGTACTGAAGCATGAGTCTTAACTCGAACCACAAGCTATACGACTTGCACTATTAGAACTTAATACTTAACTTAATGATTATGATAATGAGTATAGAAAATTTTTATGGACTTGTATTAACACCATAAATATTATTATAATTTAAAGATTTAATATATATGAAATTATTGAATTCCTGGGCTGACAAATAATTGCAAGTTAATATAGTATAGTGAAATATATAAGATCTTAAAATTTCTGAAATATATAGTATATAGCTATGCAGTTATTACTACTCAAATGTAATTATCTAACAACTGTAATAAAACAGTGATGTTACTTGAGGATAAAATGATTTTATTAAAAGTGATATCAAAAACTTTTTATTCATATATTATATATATATAGTATGTAACTATTTATTAGCAAATTTTTTAATGAATATATATCAGTCTAAGTATCGTTTTCTAATGAGTATATCTCACCATTAAAACAACCATTGATTTATTGAGTATGGTAATTAGATTAGAGTAGAGAGAGAATGTAATCAAATGATTGGGTTAGATCGTATATATTATTTTAAAAATATTCATGAGATAGTAAAGAGAATTAAATTACATTTATTTTAAATTACTACGCTGAATAAATCAGAAATGAATAAACTTGTGAAGAAAGATGTGCTAATTACATGAAAATATATATGGTCATAAGAATAAATTAATTTTTAAAGTCATATAAAGGATACTTAATTAGTAAATAAAGTAAGAACTGAAGTAAAGTTTATTTTTAAGCTTAATAAATTATTAAAAGTAATTTAAATAAAAATTTAAATCTACAATTATAAATATCATAATATTGATTGAAATAAATTTAAGTTGAGTTTCAGATATTGGTCACACACATTTTTATCAATGCTTATATATATATATATTATTATATAATATATTATTATTTATGGGCTCTATCTAAGTATTTTAACTAGAGTGAAAATGAAGGGATAGTATAACTCTTATATAGTCATTGCAAAATGATATGCCATTTAATATTGAATTTTTTAAGTCGTATACTATTAATATTTGAGTGAGGTACCGGAGATGACTGTGATAAAAACAGTACATATTAGTTTGTGCACCTATTTTATATATATAAGAAAAGGTAGGCAAGGATAAGATTTTAGTATAATTATTTAATTAAGTTAGCTTAACATCTCTGTTTGTAAAGGTTTCTAGGAATATTTAAATGAAGATATTATTATATAGAAATATTTAGAAGATAATAAGGAATTGTATGACTCCCCAGCACATTTTCAGAAAGGGTAGGTCAATGTCAGAAACAACCTTTTAGAATTTATGGAATATCATTACTCGCCCATCCTGCATTGACTGAGGAGATCCAGTTTGATATTATATATTTTTAACTTTAGCCAAAGCTTTCTGATCACCAGGTTCCCCACCTAAGGCTGACTGAGAGTTATTCGCACTCTCATGTGGTATCCAGTCGGAGTGGCTATCAACAAGTAGGTGGTTGGATTAAAGAGTGGTTGCGGTTTATTAGACACAAATCATATGTGTGTACAAACTAAATGGGTAATAAGTCATTGTGGTAAAGTGAAGAGTGGTGTCCCACACTGTGGTTCAGTAACTGGGGCTACTATTCGTGTATATCCCATACATATATTTAAATTTGGAAGTGTAGACGGCAGAGAGGACTTAAATGCAAAGCTTTCTAAGTTAGGTCGAAAAAAGAATGTCCTTTCAAACTGAAATACCAAAAGTGGCCACCTCAGTTTTAGGAATAGTGAGGTATGTAACAGCAATAGATTCAAAACTATAATCTTGATAAATTTCTCCTTTTTGGGTGGGCAGATTATGTCTCGGCAAATGAATTGTTAACCTCAGATAAAGTAAGTGTAGAATAGGGTTCTTCATCTAGGTTACTCAATAAAAAGTATTTTTAACGTTATGAGCCTGAATGGGGATTGGCTTTGAGTCTGTGGACCAAAGAAAAAGATTTAGGTGTGACTTGTGAGTATAAGTATATTGCTGGAAAGTAGCTAATAATTGTTTTGGGCAAGGAATAAAGAGCTAATAAAACATAGGATGGGCCATAAATAAATTCGCAATGGGTTTTTACAAAAAGCCCGGAGTCATATTAATATATGGTGAGACCTTGTATATATAATTAGCACATGTTTTTAAGGGCAATCAGTATTAGAGTGATTTAAGGGTGACAGCAAGTTTATGGTGACCCTTTATTTAAGAAGACTTAGGAGCATGTGCATAGAGAACGTGCAAAACGTAGAGCACAAGGATGATTTCTGGTATTGTCAGGGTATAGAGCTATGAGGAGAGGCTGAGGGAGTTTTGAATGTTTCCTGGTGAAAGGCGATTTCTCAGAGGGGGACATGATACAAAGTCTATTCAAGATATTTACATCTATTGAATATACAGAGAATTTTTAAATTTATTTCATAGTAAAAAGTGTTTTTAGAGAGCCTAGGGGACATAATAAGTAAAATTAATGACAGAAAAATAGCATTATGCCCATCTTCGCTTTGTATATGAAAAAGCATTAATCTTATATAGTAATAGGGTTGTTAATTTTGGAATGGGTTGCCGCGAGAGGTTGTTGATTGCAACTCAATTGCATAACATTTACGAAGGGAGACTGGATAGGTATATGGATGGTTTGGGTCTCTTATAGTATATTTTGACTAAGGCAAATTGGCTGGTTCTTAGTTATTGTAGTTATTAAGGTATAATTGCTGTTATCATTATATATAAATATATATAATGTATATATTAAAGCTGTAGTGTGGTTAGCAAGTCAATAAGGTATATATATATATACTTAGATAAAGTTTATATATATATTTATTTTTATTTTATAGTATTTGATAATATGGTTTTGTGTATATAATAAATATTGACTAAGTATATATATATACCCTAAGGGTTGACTTCTTTGTGGATTAGCATGAGCATGTTTTAGACTTTTAGGTAAAATATCTGTTATATTAATATTAAACACTTACATCAAACGTTTATTGCTTTACACTAAACACGTTATTTTATTGATCTAAAACAAGTTTCTGTGTGACTTGACTGGGACAGATTCACTAGTAATAGGTACTCATGTGGTCTATACTTACTTAGTCTTTTATATTTATATTCTAAATTAGTTCTAATATTTTCACATTAGTACTATATATATTACTATGATCCATAAACTCTGTCATCATAATTACTATATTATATATATATATATATATATATATACATATCATATATATATACTGTATATATATATACTATATATATAACCTTTGCGACAAGAAGCTTTTTCCACTTGATCCTTATATCACTATATATACTTTCTAATTACTCTCATTATATATCTCATAAATAATTTAAACAAACTCCGAATCAAATTTAATCAAAGTTAAAATTTTATATATCTATTATTTAAGGTCACTCCTCCGATCTTACTTTAGTTATTATATACATTTTATATTTGATATAATTTTTTCACATCCTCAATATATAATCAATTATATAATATATATAGTAACATTTTTTTATATTCTCTTTTATATTATTACATCTATATTTCAAATTAATGATTCATTATTTTTGTATTGTTCACCTATATATATTATGCATGTTATTTTCTATACAAATGAGGATTTTCCGCTCATCTCCTCTTCCTTCTCACTTTTGTTTCTATCTTTCTTTTTAATTTATAGGGACTCAATAACCATTTTTAAAATTCTTCTGTCCTCTATATTCCTTCACTGCTTCAACAACGTATTTTATTCTACTCATATTATTATTTATTTTCTCTATCATAAACAGTAACCTATTTTATTTATTCTGAGATACATATTTACACTACCTTGCTATCTGGTAATTATATACTAACGCTTGCTAATAACATCCCTTAATATTCTACCCTATATGCTATTATATAACCTATCATAAAGTTTATTTATACCATCCCTTCATATCCCCTTTGTGGGATCACCCAACGCTATTATATGTTTTATCTCATCCCTTTTAATAATCCTACTACTCATCATCGCTGCTATATATATAACTATTCATGATTAAGTTACCCGTTTTATAATTATACTGACGCCTTCATTGATTTTCTTAATCTACTGAGTAAATTACTTTTTGATTATGTGGCTCTCGATATGTATATATCGTGCAATTATTCACTTTAACTGATCACCTCTAAAATGTTTCATTTAAAATTTCACACTCTATACTAATTACTTCACCCATATTCATATACTTATTCATATATTCCTCAAGTTGTATATATATATTGTTTGGCTCAACCTTACGTTTCTTCCCAAAATACTAATTTGCTTAGTAATCTTAATACACATATCATCTATCTAACCCATTCTTTAGCCGCTACAAGATCATAATATATCAAACTCACATTCCTATATCTATAAATAACCCTCATCTTATCATTTTTTACTCATAGAATATCTTTACTAATCCTAGCTCCAATTTTTTTAATAATAATATATATATATAATATATTATAATATAATAAATCTAACTATTTAAACTACAAATATTATTTATATACATTATATATATATATATATATATTATTATACTAAGGACTCTCAGCCTGCAGTTGCCTACATTGAATTATAGTACTAAATTCATATTCACACAAATCACCTTTCATTATCTTCACATATCTGAAATTTACTATAAAATATACTATATAACATAAATGGAAAGTTATTATACAAGTCTATTATAATATTAATAATTATTTTTATATATTACAATTAACTAACTATCTATTAATATATATATATATATATATATATATATATATATACCTCACTCACAATATTTACTATCACCAGATACATAGGTAATGAACAATAAATTAATTTCGCCTCCCCTTTCTGGACGTACCTATAGTATACCATATTATACATATATACTAATCAAATACTCTAGTTAGGCTTTATACTTACTTATTACTTATATATAATTATTAAGCTATATATAAATATACTAGTTAAACCCACATCTCTTCACGCCACCTTGATGGGGGCCGATAATCAGCAAGAGATATTACTTCTATCATAAGCTCCACCTGTGTTTCTATATGTTAGCACAATCTCCATATACAGTACACTCCTTGCGTTATAACAACTATGACAGATGATTGAAATCTATCATAACGTCATCAATTACTATTCAAGTATGTGACATAACTTGACAATTATCACCTATCTGTAGAACACTATATTCGGAGATGAAATTGCAAGGACTTGTGCAAGTCTGCTCTAAGTGTAATAATATAAATGGCTTAACAACTTTCTAGAGGCAAATATTAAAATCCTATTAGAAAATAGAGTACAGAAGGACTAACTAAGGACTCTCACTGAGATCACATAGCATTCTGAAGAAGTATCTCAAAATGCCTTGTGAAGACAATGAAAGAGTGCTTATCCTATCTAGTAGCCTTTCTAATAACGAAGATAAAGTATACCATGGTATCGAGCATATTTAATTTAGTTACGGAGAACTTTTCCTTTCTATAAAACTAGATCATATAACTTTGGAGAGCAATTTTATTCCTTGATGCTTTCTATATAAGACTAGATTATTAATAACCACAACACACCATATAATCACTAAATCAGGTTCCTATAAATTACATAAGTACTTAAATTTATTTTTTTTAGCATTCACATCTCTCATATATTTATTCACTTTTTTGTGTCAAGTGAGATTCTCTTTTGCATCAAGCACAAATATAATCTTTGACCTCTACAATATATAAACTCTACACAAGTCTATTTATTTCTCTGTAATTTTCTCCCTCACCACAACAACTCTAATTTTTCTCTGCGTTACCATTCTTGGGGAGATACTTAATGACTTTAATATCTCTCTAAATCATCAGCACACATGAGTACTCATATGATCATAAGCCATAGATATTCTATTTTTATATTCGCTCAACCCATTGCTTAAACAGGTCGTTGATATGAGCAAAGTTAGTGAATAATTATCTTCCGTTGTTATAACTTTCATGTGCAGACTGCAAGGCCTGCTATGTTGAGGATCTCAAATAACATTCATTTACATGGGACATCTTAAGAATTTCATAATTCAAATACTCACTACATACTTAGGGACATACCAGATTATTTCCCTGACAACTTACGCTTACTCATCCTTCTACAGCTTATATATCATACCTGAACACGTATATCTACTTCCTAATTTACAGATATATCACCTACTAAATATATAACTCATCACCTATCACCAACTTTAGCAGTTAATACTCATACTTATATAGAATTCTAGTTTTTCTGATTATTATAATACATATAAATTACTTATTCCTCTTCCTCTGACATTGATCGCAAAATCCTTGAATCCTTCTTCCTGTATAATTGTTTTCAAACATTTCTGCTGCTTATGTTACTAACTTCTTTCTATGTTTTTCGCCGCATTTCATTACCACATTATATATTACTTTATTAATTATTCCTTAAATCCTATCTTTTCCTATACCCCCCTTATATATAATATATACTACAGAAGATATTTGTGCAATAAACGCAAACAATTGATTCTCGGTATAATAATCTGTACTTGGTCAACTGTATATACAGCTAGAGTTTGAAACTTTCTCTTAACACTTTAGCATATAGCTCACTCTAACAAAACCAAGAAGCGTTACCAATTTCGCTGACGCAACGATGAGCTAAAGAGGAAAAACCCATCATTTTCCTCTGATGGGTTTCCCTCCCAAGAGGAGTGAGGCGTGTTTTGGACACCTAAAAACCCATCCAAATTCTATTTCCGACTCCTCGTGAGAAAACCATAACTGGTGTAACATAAATTTTGGCCCATTACATATCCCCGACTCACACTTAGAAGTCTCGGGGTTTCTATATTATAGGCAACATGGTAATTTTTAATTCGTTGGTCCCTCAAGAGGTAATGTGCTGTTTGGAATGAGTGCCAATTCTTCAGTGGTGACACGTGTTTTAACCCGCTTACAGGACCATTACACGTATACAAATAAAGTATTAGATTTGCGTCTGTTTATACACACACATAATATATCTTTAAATATTATTCCACTTTGTTAACCAAGTTCCGCTTAAAAATTAATTATTATTAATTGATTATTATTATTATTATTATTATTGATTATTATTATTAATTTATTATATTATTATGTATTATTTATTACAGTGATTAGCCTATCCCTGCCGAGTAGTTAAAGTCGGTGGAATTAAGCACGATAAGACGATGGATGTACAAGACAGCTCACTACTATTTTGAGTGGACAGCAGAGAGAGGTAATCAACTATGGGTTTTTCTCTTTAGCTTCATCGTTGGTACACACAAATAGAGGTGATTTACGCATCTCTCATCTCTTATGTGAGTAAGTAAACTTATATCTCAAGGTGTATAATTATTCTTATTTGTAATCTCAAAATATCCAAAATATCCAATATGATGACGCATGAAGCCCAACCTTATAAACAAAATATAGGACCGGCTTTATGCGGAGGCTTATCTTTAGTGCATTACAAACAGTAGTTTAATTTTTCACCTCATTTTTATTCATTTTAGTGATTATATTCTCATTTAACACCCAAATTATACTAGTCTCATATTATTATTCATTGATTTCACTATTGCATGACAAGATCACACTCCCTTTCCCATACCATTGAAGTTCACTATCTCAGCGATATTTACCATTTATTAACTGACTTGAAGTCTTACGCATTTCTTAAATACTCAATGTCAATCTCTATATATGCACTACATATTTGTCACTAATTTCTCTTTATACATTTGCCTAATTTTTTAGAGCAGATTTATATATTAGTCCTTCGCTCATTTGTTCCAATACTTTTGCCGCGTCCCACCTTTTAAAAAGAACCTATTCTAGTCAACTCACATTTTAACCACAAATCAGCGCCTGTATCGCTTTTCCACTCAAGACAATGCGATTTTCATTACTCCACCAAAGATTTATAAACATATTAATTCCTTTATCTTCATTTCCCTTTTTCACCAAAGTCTTTTTTTTCAAAAAAAACTTATAGAAAACAGCACAATATTTTTTCCTGTTCCAACTCCATACTCTATCTTTCTATTCATGAATATTCACACCTAGTTCCCCCTATATTTAAATGTTTTTAAATCTCCCTGTATAGGATAGACCCTATTTCAAAGCCCTTTTTTGTTTTTTTTTAAAATCACTTTAACAAACAATGCTTCATACTACATAATAATAAAATTTCCTTCATAAAATAATTCCACTTATAAGTTACAAAATTAATTTCCCAACACAATCCCCCCCAAACACGAACTTCCATTCATTACCACATAAAAAATAAAGCGGGCTCAAAGCCTGCTTTTCCAACACTACCCAATATTCAAAACAATCACACTACAACACTTTCATACCTAGCTCTTGCAAGGACCCCTCCTTTCAACACCCATAGCATCAGATCTTTGTCTTCTTTAACTCTCAGATACATCCTTCTTTTGCTTCTTTCGGAGGAATCACATAAATTCTTAAATTATATTCCCTTTGCAAATATGCTGCTTTAATATAAACTAGACGTTAAAAAGCTCTCCCTCTATGTATTTTATAACACTTAAACACAATCTTAATACATCCCCTGAACAAGTAGGTGTGCTTCAGTAATTAAATCATCTCCTTCAAAACTCTTCGCAACTAATACTCACCTACAACACTTCTTTATTCGCTTTACTGAGTCCGGTTTTCCCAAGGCCTATCACTTTGTCAATATTTTACACCCGAGGTGACTTGTTTACTGGGTTGTGGTTGGTTACTTACTTTGCTAGTCACTTATTACCTTATAGATTTGGTATATAATTGTTGCATTTAAATTTTAAATTTTCGGTTTATTTTCTGAGAAAAACTCATAGTATGTTTATACTTTTTTAATATTTATTTTTTAAATTTTTATTTTGTTTTTTTATATTTTTTTTATTTTTAAATTTCTCCCCATTTATCAATATTATTATTTTTATGTGGCTTCTTTGGTCAAGTCATCCCTGGATGATGGAATTTTGAACCATGCTAAGGTTCAGAAAACGTCGAATTAAATGAAACACTATGAAAATTTTTTGTCCGGCTTGGTCATCCTCTTTCATATTAAATATTTGAGTGTTCCCTTAGGAACCGACACTATATTAAAATCTGTATATTTTATATATATAATACTATATAAATATTAATAAATTATACTATCTTTAATCTAATATAGTGATTTGGTTACATTTGCCACGAGCTACTTATAGATTTAAAGCCTTCTTATACGTTAGGGGTAATGATAGGTCGCAATTCTATGGCAGAGTATATTGTATATACTCATATATAGGGCGTCGATAGCTTGTTGTGTGTGCGGTAGATATGGGTACAGGAGAAGTAAGATGCGTTATAAATGTATAGAGTTAAGATGTGGTCAGGTGTACAAAATCGGCGGAGCCGGCTTTCAGTATAGGCCAATTATTGTAGTGCCTGTAAGGTTAAGTTCCAAGGTTCCGGTATTGAAAGACATTTAGGGGTAGTATTTTCGTGAGTCTGTATACTGATAGAAGTAGATTGGATTTTTCTTAGAATAAAATTTAAAAAAATTTTTTTTTTGGAAATTTTTGGAAAATTCTTTTTTTTTGAGTATACAAATAAATTAACATAAGTAAAAAAAGAATGTTCTCCTTCCCGACTATATAAGGCCATTAAAATTGCCGTTGTCGGAAAGGTAGAAAAAATTATCTCAACATATCATTATTTTCCAAACTAAACCATTTCAAGAAACGTTT